>JAODGC010000007.1:2193821-2217772 GCA_027574925.1 Ecitoglossa quadriceps | reverse complement strand
GATTGAGATTCCTTCAAACTTTCCGTTTGCTAATGTGCACCGACGTTGATTGTTTTTGCGCGCAATCAGCTGGTGCGCCATGCCGCCACCGGCGCTTTGTTTGCGTTCATCAAGACGACGCGCGTTGCACGAGGTCGCGTGCGACGCCACGCGAGACGCGCACTAATCACGCAGCCGGGCGGCGCGCGCGCTAACGACTAATCCGGCGACGGAGGCGGCAGCGGTGGCGCCAGTTCTAGGCGTCGCGGCACTTAATCAGTCCGCACACATCTCGCGCAGAGACGAGAGCGATTTCATTCATGACGCACCACTTTCTCCACGTTCTCACGACATACTTACTACTCGTTCATTGACGAAGACACTGCTTTAATGGTGCAATGAGTTGCTTCTTTATTATCTGCATGTTTACTACTGAAATAAATTACAGTCATTTACTAAAGCAGATAATTTATAATGTAAAGCACACTAATAGTGCTTGAGAATAAAGATCTGCACTAGATAATTACAGCTTGGAATGTTACTGGTTCGAATCATTGAAGTAGGGGTGAAGTTAAAAAATATCAAACTTGTTTAGCATTTTGCTATTAACCCACTTTAAACGTCAGTAACTTCTTAAAACTCGTATGCAACCGGAGTAATTTTAAACTTGGAGCTAAAAAGCGAGCTTTACGTCCCGAAGGGAAAATTACCACCATCTGCGGTGCGGTCGCGACATGCAAATCATGCAAATTACTCCCAAGTCGATTTGACTTTACGAAACACGCGCACAAACACAAGAAACACCCTTAATAGATACTTCCATCCAAAACAAGTTCTTGTGCTAGGTTATGGCACAACTGAGATGATTCTTGACTCGACACACTCAAAGATCGTGAACTTAATAAACTGACACCATCAAACTGTCCGTCGTGAGATAACCCTTTTTTGGCAAATGCTGGGAGTGGCCTAACCCTTTCAAGTCCAGCGCGGTCCGTGGAAGCGGTGGGGGTACCAACAGCAGCACCGCATGATTAACCCTCTCGAAATTAACATAACTGCAAGCGCGTCTGCATAGAGTAGCATGAAAGAATGAAAAGTTTGACGTGGAGACGAATAAATTACATGGGTGCGTATACGTTAACACTACCCTCAACTACCTTTAGAAAAAATATAATTTACCGGGTGCTGTTCCATGCCGACCTCGACCCTATTATAACAACGCATCAAAGGTAAAAAATCCAAAGAAGATACCTCGGTGACTATCTATGTTTGGATGATATTTCAACCCTATTTTAGGGTTGCTAGCAAAGAGCAATGGGAAGAAATGAAAAATATGGTATAAACCATGCTCTGGTGGATAAGAAAAATGTGATGCATTATTACGCAAACAATGGATGGATTTACATAGCAAACCAGACGAATTTTCCGAATGCGCAGAGAAGCAAAATGTAATATAAAATTGGAACCCTTTTAACCATCAGGTTAACCGCGAGCGTACAAAAGGGCGCACAAGTTTGCATAAAATTCAGCGTCATTATTTTTAATTGAAGTGCATTGTTGTGCGTAATATTTTACCAACATGCAGCTAAGCAAAAACAAATATTTGTCCATATTACCCACTTGTACGGACTACTCAATGTATTTGCAGTTGTCAGACTTAAAATATGCTCTTTAATATCTAAAGTCAAATTCAAATCCAAATGTCATTTGTTGAAATGAAATTCAAGAATTTTAACGCAACCTAGACATGTGTAGAATGTAGGTAGGTACTTTCCATAGCAGGAATAAGATATTGAAGTGGAAATGCGCGATTCATATGTGACATTCGCACACGGCGCGACTGAACCCACACCATATGTGGAGAAGTTGCCACTCGCGGCAACAACATGGGAAATCCTGGGGGTTGTGCGCTCGCGCCTGTCGCCATGACGACGAGCCAGCCGCCGGGGGGGGTGGCTGGATGCGGCCGATCATCCGCAACAAGCCTTGTGCATCAATACGTGTGCGTTTTCGGCGTATGCAAAGATGGGGCCTTTCTTCCCAGTGCAAAAGGGGGCAAATGCATGCGTCAGAGACGTGAGGGGCCTCCACTGAGAATAAATTGCTAGCATGTTCAAAAGATACTGAATTGTATGCATGTTCCATCGGAGTGGAAACCAAAAAAATATTTTTTCTAAACGAAAATTCATTCAGTATCAAATAATCTTTATTCGCACAAATCTTACTATAGAAATGGAACAAACTAAAGGAGGTACTTGATTGCCTTATTAAGTCATCACTTTATTTCTTGAGGAAAAAATCACGTTCTAGTGACCCAGTAAGAAGTAATGTTGGCAAGTAAAAGTGATGAAGGTTAAATGTGTAAATGCAAGCGAGGTCTGGGTCGTCTGCAGTGTCTCAAGTCTCGCGGCGGGCGTGCAAATAGTGTGTGCGTATTTCGGAGTTCGTTAACAAGTTGAATGAGTCGATGAGCGCCGCCGCCTCCAACGCTCCCGAGCGAGAGCACGTATTCATTCATTTTGCGTGGAACCCCTCGAGGAAAACTTGCTTCGCAAGCAGAAGAAAGACGCTCAGGGGAAAAAGAAAGACGTAGAAAACTTGCGCTCATTTTGCAAGAACCCTCTTTAAAAGCTTTCACAGCCGAGACGCTTTTTCTCCGCGTGTAAATTTAAGCGCACATTATGCAAGAGAAAGAAAGAAACGACAACTTGTTTGAGATGACTTTCTCAAATTAAACTAGATTCTGACCTAGTACAACTTTATTCAGTGTGGGTATTAACTTTATAAGCTGCAAGCACAACTGGGAAATTATCACACTCTGTTTAAGTTTCATTCAGATTGTTACAAATTATGCACTTATTATCATTATGTAAAAGACGTGAGGCGTTGCTTTTTCACGTGCATATGCTTAATAAGCACGAAAGCTCACGTGAGTGCATTGTGTGCGTTGTAACAACCGAGAAACCAGTGGATACAGGTCAAAACTAAAACTATAACCCCGTCAACTAGTTGTAATTATCTGTAATTATCTAAAATTATGAAAGAAAATATAAAACATCCAAAAGGACGAACCAGTGATGGCGCTTCAAGTATCCAAAGTGAAGGGCATAGCTGTCGACGTTAATTAACCAACGGAAGAGGACATCATGTAGTTGGGTGATGGTCAATTTCGATATTAAATGTCGGATTACAATCAACACTCACCTTTATGCCGAGGTGGAGAAGGAGGTAGAATATCTTGCCCAACCGTGAATGTAGGTTGAATGCATTCCGTGATCGTGTTACAAGCTGCAGGTGTTGATGTCTCTCAAGAAGTCTTCCATGTCCGTTGATGTCTGCGCGTACAACCCCAAAATATGTGCTATAGCCAACGGGCAGACATCGGGGATAATTTAAAAACACGTTGCTTCTTTTCAAGACTCCAGATACAAGTCAAGAAGGTCGTACAAAGTGAGTGTGAGGGTCTCTACGTTGTGGTAAAATTAAGGACATATGCAGACATGATATTAGGTAGTATGTTATTAAATGTCGATTATTAATAGTTTACTTATTTGTTGCCCACAATGAGACCCTTAAATACACAGCGCGTTTTTTCCACCCAGAAGCAGTTAACTCTTGAGTATAGGCATTCTGAGCAGAAATTGCCATCGTAATCGTAGGACGCCGAGGAAAAATTGTTGTGTGTACATTATGCGCGGTCATATTTTACATATCACGTACATGCCGACGCGCAACATACAAATTATCGTCGCGCTTGATATATCGGTTCGATATACGCTTCTGATGTGCTGTATGCCTCACCCTCTGCTGCAAGGCAGGTTGGAGAAAGCAGCCGGTTGTGCATCGAGGATTGCTCCATTCGCGGAATACATTTTCAAGCATTTCAACGGGCGTAATAAATATATCGTCGACTGCTGCGCGCTAACAAATTGCCAGCGTGCCAACCGCCGAAAACCAAATTCAAATCTTCTGCTACGTTTAATCCCGAGAAGGCAGTACAACAACCCGGCCAAAATGCGCCCCCGCAGAATGTGTGGTGTTTATGGCTTCCAGCCATTTACCACTTGGCTGGAGGGCTTGCGTTTTCTAAGCATTTTCCCCACATTTGCTTCGATGTGATTGTACAATTTGTTTGCTCTCTGGTTGATTCCCAGGTACAATCATAGGCGGACTCTTGTCGACCGTTATAATTTGCATATAGTAAAAAAAGGTTTACTACCCTACATTGACATAATAATTGTCATGTTAATGCAGCGCTTTTCTTTCTTCCGTTTTAAATACGAGATGTGTAGTATAGTAGAAATTCCAGTGGCTAAGGAATGCAAAACAAGGTGACATTTTCTTCCCTCACAACAAGGGTTCTCACCTTTTAGGTTCCAGTACACTTTTACCTTTGCAACTCCAATCTGGTACCTCAAGCTGAGCAGTTACCTCCCTGACGGCATAAATTTGATCATAGAATAAATTCCACCTTTCCAGTTCTTGTAGCAAGCACACCACTCGTCCAAGTTTGTTATCAGCAATTTACATGTGCTCACCACGAAATATATTTATTTCATAATGTCCGGCTAGAACTCAGACCATAATTGTTACAATCATGCAATGTTTTGAGGGAAAAGCGGCAACTTCTAATTTATGTCGACTTCCAACGCGATTCCTCAATATACTCTGAATTTATCTTGGTGAATGTGCCGAAAAACGCATTTAGATAAATTCCATTAACTTAATGAAAACAAAAGAAATTTACATCGTATTACTGGTAGTGGGCTATTTTTTTTGGGGGGGGGAATGTTGTTTGCGGCAGTGGTTTCCGCTCAGGACTCTTTACGAATCCGCCCTGATTTGTCGTGTTTTGCATATTGTGTTTTTCTGTGGTTTGCATCGTGCACGTTGAATTCAAAAGCGGGCAAAATAATTTGAAAACAATGTAGCGTATAATTCAAATCGTTATCGCGGCGTCGACCGTAAATTCGGCGATGATTTAAAGCTAATGCATTCCATGGATTCGTGTGCACGACGTCGCATTTTCTTCCTCTGGCTGTGCATATACAATATATTTTTCTGAAATATAAAATTTACCATTTCCACATGTTCTTTATCAATAGCATGCAAGTTTTAATACTTGGCTAACCTAAGCGCCTCAAAAAATAAGCCATAAATGTAATGATTTGCAATTAAATCGCAATTACGCAGATTTGACCGTCTTGATTAGTTTTCGGAAGACAATCAGTACATATTTCCATTCCTATTTGGTTTTACTTCCTTAATGCATAAAGTCGCGCATAAATGCATAATTCCAATAATTCTCATCATGTTCCGCCTCGAGTCCGCCAGTTTCGTGCAGAAATTTCGGGTCGCTCGTGATTAATGCCGCGAATCATCCGAAGCGATCGCACGTTTTATTACCCTGGCAGCGCATTGCGCCGAAAAAAAAACCACTTGAAATAACAAACATACCTCGCTCTCGGTAAACTATCATGCGTTAAAAACCATCGCCGACATGTGAAATTCACCCATTTAGCATACAATCGTCCCAGGTCGTCGCCGCCGATAAACGCAATCGATTACAGCGATAACTTTTCCCCATTATGCAATATTTTATGCCGACTGGGTGCATCATATGCGCACTCGAGGCAATATTGTCCTTTATGCTTGCTGCGCGCCATATAAGTGCATCTGATATTATTATAAATATTCGTGTATAAAACGCTAAATACACGCTCGATTAACCATCGATACTCGGCGGCGTGTTCCCGGATGTGCATAAAATCACTCCATGAATACACACCGATTTTTGCGACCCGCACTATCGAATATATCATCCTAGGTGTAACCGGTGCAGATCTCTACACCCATGGATGCATGCATAAAACGCATAAACCTTTTCCGAACGTTAATATTTGCATTCAGTTTTATATACGCTTGCCTTGATTTATAGCCGGAGAGATGCGCCCAGCGCAACCCTTTCTCGGTGGAGCTTTCACACGAGCAACAAACAAACTCCAGACAACACAGAGACTTGAACAAGTCGCAACCCTAGCATCAAATATATCTTCTTGGATTAGAGGCCTAGTGCTAGACTATGGAGGAAGAATTAAAGTCATTTTTAGCTATCATTTTTCATGTTCGTACACTTCCTACCTGCTTGTTGGGAACATGCGGATGGAATCAAGGGTTAAATGGGTTAAATCGTTTTAATAAGGGGGTACACACTGAGGGGTTACAACAGTGGCACAGGTATGTAGAAAACAAGCGTGTAGTTGATTTTTTACTACCTACTGTATCCAAGGGATGCATAAAAGTTACCTCAGCGTGTTTGCCTTGTTGTAGACACTGAAAGTAGAGTGAAAGTGAAAAACGTTCAAGAGGCCCACTTAGAAACTATAACACAGGTAGCTAAATATTATATGTGTTACAGAAACCGTGAGTCTGCTTTGCTTGTAGAATAGAGCTAACCATTTTCTGAGAAACAAAGAAGCACCTAGATCCTCACATACGCAATCACCAACATTTTTCTTCACTATCCCATGGAATATTTGAATATATGCGTCATCTTCTGTCCAACCATCTGCATTTTCCTTGGGATGGCATGTGCTCTTTTATGCGTTCATATCCGTTAAACTTGCCTGTTCTAGCGTTCCATATTGTGTCCCAGGAATTCTTTCCATCCAATGTTATTCCAGCATCATGGGACATTTTCAACGAAAACTCCTTTGGCATTTTAATAAAATTGATGCAATATTAAATATTGGCAAAGGGAAAGAAAGGTCTCATCTTAATATGTAGCTCATTTCAGTATACTAGTCACGTTAAGCTGGATTGATGCTTTCAAGCATTACAACTTGGGTACCAATTTCATTTGACTTGGCACCTTTATTATCACCACCTACAACCTTCTTACATCTTGTTAACTAGGCGCGAGGCGTCCTAGGAGAATTGCCTGAGCGTGCCTGCTCCTTGGCATGTTCCAGATGATGTGGTGACTGGATGCCGAATGTCGGATGTCGAGTGTGTGCTGAACGTGATCGGGCTTCTAACGTACGTGCACGTTGAGCAAATAGACGTGTTCACCGCCATCGAGGTGCGGTTGAAATAAGCAAAAGATCGAAAAGTTGCTGGCATTTAATTAAATCTGCTTTTTTCTCTGCTTCATACCATTGGGTACAGTTACAAACAACTGTTGATTTTACCCAGTGGCAAAGGTCATTATACCCTCTCCCGGATCGGTTAAAAGACAGAGGGTACAAACGTACGTTTTAAATTTGCGCCACACCGCCGCCCTCACGACCTATCCCAAACGGCGCACATTAGCTTAATGCGAGCGCACCACTTTTCCATCGGCGTCTTCGCTGATTTTCCCTCGTTCGTTGCATGGTGGTGTGGTAACACACATCATCTCTCTTCTCCGTATATGTTGCTAGGTAGGCAAAGCATTGGGGGGCGGCAAACAAGCATGCTTCAAGTTAATAACGTCAGAGAGTTGTGTCGCGTACTCGACGTACTGGCAGCATGGGTTTACATGCTGGGTTTAAGAGAAAAACCACAAAAATAAAAAGCAAATATTTGCTCATTCGCTTCATCGTCATATGTTGTGAAATACGTTCTATACACGGATAGAAATTACATACGAAAAGAGCAATGTTTGCACGACGACATCTACTCCTGCTTATTTTAAGACCACGAGCAGAGCAAACAATGCGCGATATATGAAATTGTTCGATTCGCGTCGAAAAAGCACATACACTCTTCTGCCTGGTGCGCTGGGCTCAAATTGGAAACTAAATTCTACACAATTTTCGCATTTTGCCTCGACTGCAATATTCGCGCATATTCTTATCTTATATAAAAGGCGCGCAATGAAATAAAAATATCTCAAATACACACTGCGTCGAGCATGGGCGAGATGGAAGCTGGATATCTCCTCGGCTGGTTGGCTGGCAGGCATGCGAATGTCGCGAGATGAAATTGCAAAGAGTGGCAGCCGCCACCGTTGCCCCGACGCCGCTGCGTCGCGGGGATGATGTATTGGCAGGATGAAACGAGATAGAATTTTCTCTTCGTTTTTGCGTTCAGCGCGCACTAGCCTGCTCGCGACTCGTCTGGAGACACACGCGATGGGGAAATGGCGCAGGCAGGGAAAACGCGACGGGAAAATTGAATTTAAATTCATGAAAACTGGAAGTTGCCAAGTCGCTGCCTCGACTTTACAACCCTGCCAGTTTGCCCAATTCTCGTCGGGAAACTACTATATGCAGATGTTGACCTGGCAACTCAACAACTCCAATTGCAATGTCGAATTTTCCAAGAGGAAATCTATGGCGAATAAGTTGAAATTTCAAATGGGACACTGAAATTGGGTTATTTCAGGCGGATGCCTTATTTTCAGCTCCAAAATATCATCTAAGGTGGAGTACAGAAGATCAATTTCCCCAAGTCTTTGCCGTTAGTGCAGACCATTCTGCGCCTATGCAAGAAATCAATATGTCTCCCAAATCACTTTATTGTCTCTCAACAATATGCAGAAATAACAAATCCAAATCGAATTCCACACACAGTTGATTCCAGGAAAGTAGGGTAGATAAGTGCCAGTCGCAGTCTCGTCTTCATTTGCTTGCATTGCACATGCCGAGCACGTCGGAGATGTCGAAACGTCGCGCAATTTATACACACGTCGCCAGTCCGCCTGCAATACTCGTAGATCGAATCGAATTGCGCTGGAAGTACACGTGTGCGCGTACGTGTGTAAATAGTACCCTTGGAAAAAAGTACAAAGCGTGCATATCCGGTCGCTCCTTCTGCTCCGACAATAACCATATGCAGCATATGTAGATGACAGACCTTCAATCACCAGAAGACTAAGCTAACGTGAAAGTAACGTGATAGATTATTTGGAAATTGTAATTTGTTGGTTTAGGGAGTAAAAATCAAGGTAATGAATGTAGGAGTTTGGGTAATACAAAGTTAAGTGGTTTAAATTCCTTAAAACCTCCAACATAATACATTATTACTCCTTAGGGGGATTTATATCTTTATTTCCTTTTAAGATCTACTCCACTCTCTCCTTTGAGATAGTTAGAACATGTTATAAATGGCTTAGTCATATTTTTCTCTTGAAATTTTTCTTTGTTTGTGATAATGCTGAGTGTGTAGGCATATCCTACACTAGTATAAAGGTGGAAGAAAAACGAAGCTCAGGAGAAGATGATATCGAACTTCCATTTCGTGTGCCTCTTACGGGACGATGCGCGATGTCGCCGAGCAAAACTAGGGTGAGCCCGTGCGATTCGCCACGCCGCACCCTCATGTGCACAAAGCAACATACATGACGGCTAAAGCAGAGTTAGGATGGTGGATATGGATGCCAGCGTGGCGGCGGCAGCGGTGGCGGCAATAGGATACAAAATGAAATTCCCCTTGTGCATGCGGCGATATTCTTTAAGGCTCGCATTCAGGCATGTGTATAACACGCAACGAGAGCGACGCAAAATTGAGGTCCTCCGGGGGTTCCACCATCCCCTATATTCCAGCCGCCCATGGTTCCCATCCGAAAACGCAGAGAAATATTCTATCGAATAGCAAATATAAAATTCCACCGAAATATTCCAAATCTCCAGATGGTGCGATATTTATATCGTCTCAAAGTACGAGCTCTGGGCAGACCTTCAATTTTTCATCTATGCTACGCATGACATGCACATACAAAACAACTCTCAAAGCGTATGTCTGTCTATCTTCTCTCTTATCACAAGTTTTCAACTCGTAATGTGGGTGTATTTCAACATCGCAAAGAGAATACATTCATTTCTTTGCCGGTGATACGTCAGTGTATCAAACCAAGCATATCACGTTATGATTTATGCGAGTTTTTCTTTTATCAGCTTCCAGCTTTCTTGATTCATTTCTCATACGAGAGATGCGCCTCCCAGGTTGGTTAGACCTGGATCATAAATAACGCATTGCCAAAAATTGCTTTTCAGACTCGTGCCGCATCGACGATTTCTTTCAAGTGATTAATTATTTGTTTTTCTTCCAACAAAATTGCAGACAGGTCCACCACACAATCTAAAGTTTATTGATATTTTAAATTTTTAAGCTAAAAACAGTTGACATTAAAAACCAAGAATTTTGATAAAAAAATGGCCAAAACAGTGATACTCTAAGGGTGTTTCCACAACTCCTGATAGACATCGCCATGCACACACATCCTGTCAGACAGGAGAGCCCTCGATTTTGGGGGTGCGTAAGTGAACGAATTCAAGCCAATCATCGATACTTCAGCGACGTTTGCCCAATTTTAATAATAGGATGTCTCTCATTGAAAACGTGTTCTGAAATGACCTCGACCCACCCTCACATACCATCAAGCATAAAAATGAGGGAAAGAATTGGTAAAAAGTAACATAATTTTTTTTATGTATAAAAAGAGACATATCTACATAACCATGTAGAAACTAAATAATTAAGTTTTTTATATTTCAGTGTTTCACCTGTTTATTATCTTTTTTAGGAAGCCAAAATAATTTTAAAAAATGTGTAGAGTTATAAGCAAAAAAGATCCCGGCGTACGTAAATGACATTTTTATCTAATTTGGCAGGCAACTAAATTGGCAGCAACAAGTGTTTGCGTTCTCTTAAGCTTACCAAACGAGCGCGACGCTCTCGGCGGTGGCGGAGGCGGCACAACGCCGGCGATGTTACATTATGAGCGTCTAAGTGCGCGCTAAACGAAGGCAAAAACGCAAGACGCGCGCGCGCGCTGAAAAACAAGGAAAAAATGAAGCGAAACGAGGGAAAAATGAAGGGGAGTCATTGGCGACAAGTGAATGCTGAATAAATGAGTGCAAATTGAACAATTTGCCAGATTACGCCTTCATTGCATACATGAGACACCGACACTTGTAACCCACGATAAAAAGGGATTAAATTGATTCAACAGATTATCTCTTCATTATTCACTTGAATAACATTACATTGGTACATAATCAGCGAGAAATAATTTAATAGTATAATTCGTTTTTAAAATAACTAAAATTATTTACCACATCTTGCAATTCTTCGTATCAAAACCAATATTTTTTCTTTATAGTTTTCTTTATCACAAATTCTAGGCGGCTTTCCCATCTTGAGCGCTTTATATGCAAAGTTCCACATCCATACGCACATAAAACCTGAATTTACTAGATACCGAAAAGCGTATAATATCATATAGCGTTTACGTCTGCCGCCGCCGCCACCGCCGCCGCCGCCTTGAAATGATATGGCGGCCTGATCGGAAGATGGATTGCCTCAACTATCGCGCATAGCCGCGTAATAAAAATATCTACGCACTCACACTCGTCTCGCCTCATCCCTTTCCGGCGCGCAGCCCTCACCTCATATAAAATATAAAAATGATGCGTTCAGCTCATGCGATCAACTCAATATATATACGAAGACGTAAAGTGGGATGATGTTTAGGTTTAGACTCTCTCACCGAGAATGGGTGAGGGTGCAAGCAAAAATGAGAAAAGAACGCCGCAGCACCACATCTTCCATCTTAGACACCATGTATGTAAACGTATCGAAAATCATTTCTCAAATTTCATTCTTGGCTGCTTTCGGTAGAGAGGAGAAAATGATCACTGATCAGTGATCAACAGAGCATGAAACAACAATACGGAAAGAAAAATTATTTTTGCCATGACTTGCTGAACTGCGGTTATAGCAAACTAATGATAACTTACCTATTTACTTATCATCATATAAGTATTTAATATATTGGATTAGTTGTTATTTTTATCAACTTCTGAAGTATACTTTAGATAAAGAATTGACTTGGAGAGATGCACTGTTACTGGGCAATAAGAATCAGCAAGTGCCAAGTTAACACTAATCTAAACATGCTACGTCAAAGACCAGACTTGTTGGAACTTGTCTGTATGGTGCTGCCCTCTACCATACTTTCAACAATGCTTTTTACCGTTTCATAGTATCAGTTAGTTGATATTGTCCTATCCTTATCCAGAAACAACAATTCAGATAATTTCTCTTTAAAATGTGCAAAATAATACAACTATTCATAAATTTAAAAAAATATATCTAACTATGTGGTTTTGTTTGGTTCTTGGGTTTTTTTTTTTTGTTTAGCAAGCAAGATTTATATTCCCTTGTCATTCTTTGTTCAATATGGAAAACCATGAAATCCTTAAACCTAACCCTGTCGGGGCGTCCTAGAGCACAAGATAAAATGGCAAAAGCTACATCTTCATATTCCCTATATTTCCATTCATATCGCACGCCACAAAACAGCACAGCCCGAATATCATTCGTTAAGCGAACATACAATTTCACATTCGTTGAGGCTTCCGTGTATTCATGCACGCATCTTCTCCTTCTTGTGCAGCACCGTCTTGTATTACGCGCAGCACAAGATGATGAAAACGTAATCCTCTCTAGATTATTGTTGTGTGCCCGTCGACGCGCACGCATATGGGTTGGATATGTGCAAGAAGTCCTCGGAGTGCGATGAAACGATGCTGAACGCGATCTCGAGTAAAACGAGACAATGCGAGTATGAACTTTTCATAATAATATCGAGGGCAACGACAACCGTAGCGCTGGCGGCGGCGACGTTTACGACACATTCACGCATTCGTCTATTAAAAGCGCAAACACCCCACATCAAACGGCGCGCCACGGAGGAGTCGGGAAAACAAACAAAAATTGAAATTTTTACGAGTGCGAATGAAGCTTATTGCATATTGCACGCAAGGCGGCAAAGATTATGTGCCCTCTTGGATGCAAATCCCCTTCACGCGAGTTATTACCTCCTTATCGTTGCTTTATTATAATATGCAAATGTTCAATTTATTGAAATTGTGTCATCGCTCCGCAACAAAATCGCCAAGGGAGAAAGGGTTATACCTTGTCCTTTTGTATCTTCAAAGAAACAATTTCAAGTTTGTTATTGCTTGATGTATTTTGGTAATGTTCTGAGTGTGCTCTTAGGTTTTTCTCTTGGGATACGCATGGAAATCGAAAATATATCAAATAGTTGGCAAAAAAAAACTCGCTGCACGTGGAGAAAAAACCAAAAACCCTCGGCAGCAGCAGCGCCTCGTTTTTCATCGTCATGCTTTATTCATTCCTCGCCGTGGTCCCCAACGCCGCCTCCACTGCTCTCAACGCAAAAGGAAATGGATTTTCGCTCAAAAAGTGCGCCACATTTCCGCAACATCCACATTTCCAATACATCTTACATCCGTCCTCCCGCCACACATGTTTGGCGTGTTTCATCTTTTTCATCAAAAAGTCTGCAGAAATTTGAAATAATTCCAATTCCTGAAGCAAAGCCACATTGATACCATCTTATCTATTAAATTTCATATAAAAATAAATATGACCATGTCATAAATTTCTCCTAAATTGATACTCAGTTTGTTATAATTCGAGTAGCAATGTTGATATAGGAATATTTCTTGTAGATATCAATGTTTGGATATGACAAGCATTTAGTGTCATCCGCTGATATCCTCACACATCATGCATACCGCACGTGTGATACTCGCATCGCTTGCTTCTTTTTTTTCCGCCAACACATCCTTCAACGCGGCTGCTCTGGCGTAATCTCTGATACCGCAGCGCTCGCAAAGATCGCGGATAATAAATCATGAGCACCCGTTCTTCCTGCTCTCAGCGAGCTATCACAACTTTTAGAAAGCAGCCGCACGCAAACCGCCCTACATCATATATCAGCCATGCACTCCTTTACCGTCTCTCCTCACCACCGATATGTGTACACTGTACACTGCACATTGTACACTCATCAAACACATGCATCCACTACTTTCACAACGTTGAATCAATCAATGCCCCATGAATAATACGATGGTAGAATGATGAATTTTGTTTGGAGGGATAACAAACTAATGCAAAAATTTTAATCACTCTATTCACTTTTAATGCAGTGTATATGCTGCGGTTGTACATGATTTCAAACTGAGTGTGTGTGTGTGTGTATGTGTAGATATCCCGCATCAAGTGTGAAATAAATTTGCGTGAACGATACGCAACCGGAGCGACAGGTCGATGGTTCATTTACATCCGGAGTCAATTCACTTGACGCCGCGCCTTGTTAGCCACGCGTGAGCAGGCGCCTCCACCACGCCGGCGTATTTATAACCGTCCGACTCTGAATCTCATCTACTCCACTCTAAGCTTGGCTTGAACGCGATCACGTATCGCCCAAATAAAAAACGTTAGCGAGCAAATAAGACATTGCCTTTATCGGCTTCAATTTGACAAGATCAAGATCAATTAGGTGCTGGTTTTAGCTCCTGACTTTTCTATCAGTTGATTGGATATCATCATGTGACTTTCCCTCAAAAATTTGACCCTTTCTAATAATATTATACCCTTATAATTTTTGCAACAACAGTTTTTTATTTTACTGCAAAAGCACTCCGTTCATTGGCCTTTAAGTTATTCCACATCATGTTCTTCATTTTGCACGAAGTAAACTTTCACATTTCATGATCCTGCTCCTTATGCCACCGGTACCTTGTGCCATCAAAATAAATAGAAGATAGACGCACATGCATGGCTGACGTTGTAAATTTTCACCATTTTCGTTTTCGTAGCGTCATAGACGTTGTTGTTATCTTTACGGATGTCACGCTGCTCGAGCCTGAGCAGGCGAGGATAAAACGCGAAAAATGAAGGACGAATTGAAGATCGTCACTCATGCGCAGATGACGACCGTGCCCAACGACTAAGGATAGATCGGCAGCAAGGACGCCAAGCGGATGATATTCTTTACGTCCTCGCATCTCTTGCGCCTTATGATCCTTATTATGGGTGGCGTGTTATACGTTATGCCTTAAGGTGCATGAACATTTTGTATATTTGTCATCTTCAAGAGCTCGCCATATATTTCCAGCCGAGTATAAAAATCGTAAAAATCGTAAAAATATTGAGTGTCTGTGCGCGCTTGTTCGAAATTCTTTTATTTCCTCTCGCAAACTCGGAAAACTTAACTAGCAATCATTGTGCTCGTGTGCGTCGCAAACCGCAAAAAGGCGATATCATTAGTCGAGGATGCGCAACAAACGTGGGTTATTATTGTCTATGTCGCTAAAGACGCAATAATAATGTCGAAAAACTAACATAACAATAACATTTTCCCATCTCCAGGCGTACTACTTACTCGTGGATGGAGCGGAAATAAGAATATAGGGCTTACATGAGTGTGGTGAAGGTAGGGAGCCATTAGATGGAAAGAAAACCACTTTTAGAAAATACCTTGCTCATCATTTTCCACGCAGAACCCCAAGACTTTGAATTTAAATCCAAGCAAACTCTTTATTTGGAGTAAAAATTTTAAAAACTCTTTTACTTAGTTATAAGTCCTCTGATTCCTGTGCGAAAACAAGAGTATTTGTTGTTCATCACATGTTACATTTCCAAATCCTCTCCATTAGCATTCTCTCCACGTGGTAAAGAAAAATAACTATCGCCTTAGTGTTCATACATTCATGCAAGTACTTGCCCATGTGAGCAACAGAAGAAAGGTTTTCTAGGAAGACACACAAAGATTCTTGTCTTGCAAAAAAAAAAAATCAATCTGGGATTTTAAATACAATACAAATTTTAAAACAAGGAATGAGAGGCAAAAAATCAGACAAAAAATTGTTCTAGTAAGGTGACTAAATATGTCAATAAAATCTATTTCTGTACTGACACAAATTCCATTTGACAATGTAACTCCCTACAAAAGCAAAATAAATTAGTCATAGTATTTAATACTCATTAGATAACGATTAGTAACCCAAATACAATGAGCTGCTTTGTAGCTGTTTGATGACAATTGCAATCACCCTCGTACCTTTGAGAAGATTGATCATCATGAAGCTGCTACACACCAACATTTCCACGTCCCAAGCGACCAACTCTCCAGCCCAGAGACATCATTTATTTTCCGCACCGCATTCAGCACTGTATTTACCATTAAGCATCCCAAGAAAGACAGCGTACAATAGAAATAGTTTGCGACGTATGTAAAATCCAAGAGTTGATTTCGTGCATGCAGAGGGATGTCCATGACAAAAATAAGATGAGGGGATGTTGGAGGATTTGGAGCAAGGTGGTATTGTGTATAGCGTAGTAAAGCTGCGGATCAACCCTCCAGGACCCTCTTCGCTCGCCTGGAATTGCAAATCGAAAATGTATTTTTATACATTTTCGGGATGGATGTCTTGGGTGCGCGTGCATGTGACGCGTGTAAATCAATATCCGACGCGATACAAATTGTCAATGCCCGTGCAAGCATCCAATTTCAAAGTTGCGCCCCGGAAAAGCGAATAGAATGTGAAAACAAACATCAGGATAAACAATTTGATGTGAATTCTGGAATGTTTGCAAACGTACGTAATGAATAGGGAGCTAGTAAAAATATGACAGTAGGAAAATAATTGAGGCAGAAATAACGTGCGGATCCCTGCTGGAATTGCCACCCGTTTATTTATTGTTGAAAAATTGTTTTCACATGCCGAAAATACCTGCAAACATGCCAATATGGTCTGGGCCAAAGAGCAATTCGCGTTTCGTGTCCGGATGCGCTCCGGTTTGCATGTTTGGCTGTAGTTTAAAATTTTTAGAGCAAAGCGCTGCGCATGCAATTTCGACATTCATCACATTTCTCCACACGGTGTTGCCATGGCATGAATAAATAAAGCGTGATAATTCACGCAAATACAAACAATGCATGCACAAATTTCAAGGAACATCCGAATCAACCGCTATTACTGCATTGTCGGAGTGCCAATCACAATGCTGTCTGAGTGTAAAATGTTGCCGGAGGAACTCATCCATTGCTTGCAACAGCAATGATTGACAAGAAAATTAATCAGTTACGAAATTATTCATTAATAATATATGGCGTGTGTGGAAAGCGTACGCTTTCAATATGTCCAATGTGCTGACCATTCAATGCTTGCTTTCCTTTTATTTCCTTGCAACGAATAGGGATAATGCGAGATAATTGAAGAGTGTGCAGCCACAATAATTATACAAAATGTTTGATAAAAGCCTAAAAATATACATGACGTGTATTATTTCGTACTTGTGAAAAAAGTTTGGCTGCCGGAGAAACAAAAGCAATTTCTTCATTTTGGCATTCCACCTTCTTGGTAAGTACTCATTTCCTTTCGTCGACGATAATAACTCTATAGTTATCTATACGCGTAAACGTAATTACTTAATTGATTTCTTTATTATAAACTACACCCGCCGCGAGCAGTACAAACAAAGAAATGAACTGGACGAAAAGTTCAACGCTTCAATAAATAATTCCCATTGCAGCCTTAACCACCCACGAGTGAATTGCAGCAAATTTCCAAATTGCCTAGAGCCGCCAGTGGTTAGGGTAGATCACCCCCGAAATTGAGCGAATTGCTATTGGCTACACTGCCGAATATATCGGACACGTCCATCATGCTAGCAATCTTCGTGTGCTATTTGTTTTCGAGGCCGATATTCGATACAGTGTCAGCGCAGCACCATGACAGCGCCACCCTCACAAAGCGAGTGACGTGTGTTTGACAAACTATGTATGCACTACACATCCCTTACGCAAACAGCCCTAAAACTAGCACCACACCCTCAAATTTGACGAAAAGGACGTAATGCATTAGGAATTTATGATGAAGTCGTATTCGATTTAGTGGAAGCAGGAGAATATTTGGTGAGAAATGGAGAATTTAATTTAAATTCTGAGCTATATGATTTGATTTAAATACGTCACTTTATTGCTCTACAATCAATGTCTAGACTGAATACATTTAAGTCTAATAAGCAGCAGAAACCATACATTAAGTGTCTGTTGACGCATTTTGGAAATAATGACCAACTAGTTCATTCGCATGGACATTTGAAAAAGTGGAGTTTTATCGAAGAGCACATTAATTAATTATTCATTTCTGTGGGATTTGCTTCACTTGCAAGTATAATGACATGTGGTTTCATCAAAAATGACGAAATCTAAGATTTACTGTTTTAATAACACACCAGATTAAATTTCCTAGTGGTTTACATTTCTTATAAGGATTTGTGTTTAAAATTAGAAACTTACCACTCTACGCAAAACTGCATCTTCATTGATAATTCCCAAGCAAGGCAAGAAAAAAAACTAACTACCTACATCATACAATCTACAAGAGCTTCAAATACTCTATACTCTTATACTCAGTGATCTGAGTTGGATACCTAACTAGGAATGATGCCCTTTTACCCTTTACCATTGTCTTCTTCTTTCAACATCTCAATCTAGATTCCCTTCTATCATATTCATATATCCAAAGCTAATAAATTGGGAATTTTTAGCAAAACTCCGCGCTCCACATGTGTCACATTCGAGGCCATTTATAACCTTCTATAATTTTCACCAGTGTCGAACCCAAATGTGCCAAATGCTAAAATGTAATCTGCGTAACAAGCGCGTTAAGAATACCTGCGACTGGCGCGCTAGTGTCGAATCCGAATTGAATATGCGATAATACGATTTTAATATTTCGCAAATTTTATACGTGGCGGCGACGTTTTACGTCTTCTCGCGCCAAGCGCGCACAATTCGCGTCTAATCTGAAGACGCAGCGCGCGAACAAGACGAAAGATTGTAATAAATTTTATTCGCTGTGCAATAACTCAAAAAGGATGAAATAGGGAGCGCGTGGGTTCTCGATGCGTTGCAGTTTTTTTTTTTTTATCTTCAAGAAGAAATTCGCCGACTGTGCACAACTAACAAGAATGTCCAAGTTGAAGATTATAGTAATCAAAAAATGCATGTGTTATATAGCAAATAACTCAATTATTTCTTATTTCGCAAGAAAGAAACATTCAAAAATTATTCAACATGCATATAGTGTATCAGACTATACAACCAATCCTACAGCAAATTCATCAACCATTACAATGTCAAACAAATAAAGACAAAACTACGAATTTATTGATGATGTTAAGGTGTATTACATTACCAGTTTTTTTTTTTGCATTGCTTTGCTTGGTGTTTAATTCAACCACAAAATTATTAACCCAAATATAGTGGCACACTCAACATACATAGTCACACTATGCAACCAATCCTACAACAAATTTATCAACCATTGCACTGTCAGACAAGTAAAGACAAAACTACGAATTGATATGGTGTTCAGGTATATTATATCACCAGTTTTCCCCTCATTGCCTTGCTTGGTATTTAATTCAACCGCAAAATTATTAATCCAAATATAGTGACACACCCAACATACTTAATCACACTATGCAACCAATCCTACAGCAAATTCATCATCAACCATTACACTTAGACAAACGAAGACAAATCTACGAATTTATTGATGATGTTAGGGTGTATTACATCACCAGTTTTTTTCGTATTGCTTTGCTTGGTGTTTAATTCAACCACAAAATTATTAACCCAAATATAGTGACACACTCAACATACATAATCACACTATGCAACCAATCCTACAACAAATTTATCAACCATTGCACTGTCAGACAAGTAAAGACAAAACTACGAATTGATATGGTGTTCAGGTATATTATATCACCAGTTTTCCCCTCATTGCCTTGCTTGGTATTTAATTCAACCGCAAAATTATTAACCCAAATATAGTGACACAATTGCCTATTTTTATTTAATATCTACCACTCAAATATGAATTTAACCTCAAAATAAATTCAACCCAAATCCGTACAAGTCTACGTTGTTGTTATGTGCAATCTTATAGCACGTTGCTCACTTGAAACGATTATAATTAGTAGTACAAACAACAATTAAGTGACTAATTAAAGCGTCGTTTAATTAACGTCCATGTTGCATACCTATAACCACCATCGTACATTCCGGCAAAGAAATCCACCCAACATCATAACACAGCTAATCAGTACCATGTCATTCTATTGATAAATGAGTGTAATTTAATTCACAATTGCACACGTTACATGGTTACATGGATGTAACCAGTGCCTAGAAGTGGTAACTAGCTGGATTTATATGTCTATTAACGCAAACGTGCTAATGTGAAAGGAAGCTAATAAAATCTGAAGAGGAAAGTGCGCTGGCGTAATTAATGTTAATTCGCAACACAGCCGTGCCGAATTAGGGTTGGAAACTTATGTGATAGCAGTTGTCTAATTAGCAATTAAATGCTGAACTATGTCGTGTGCGCTATAATTAACCTGGAGTTGAATAAATTAGCTTTACATGCAAAGTGTAGAAATTTTTTTTTAAATATTATATGGTATTTTTGTTTTTTTTTTTTTTTTATTCTTTACTGAATTGACACTTTTTGTGATGTTATTAAGTTAGTTTTGTGGTCAAACATTCCACTTCACTTTGCATGTCTATCAGCATTTAGAGCAGCTTTAGTGGTTTGCCGCAAAGCTTAGGCATTATCACTCACTTGTAATTCCAACCAAATGGGAAGATAATTAAAATAGTGCGTGCCAAAACGTTTTATCACGTGCTTCAAAAAACGCCCGAAATGCTTTTGTCCGTTAGCACCAGAATGGGAGATGAAGCACACGAAGGCGCTTTCCGTCAACGGATCGAATCGACAATGCTAGTCGATGCTTATCGTGCCCACTCTTTTACTTTGTGCGCCCACGATTACAACACACTCTCGTACCACACACCATTTCCGCACTGAGCTCGAAACTTTGACGTATTGTTTATTTTCCGGCCCACGCCATTCCAGAAAACATACCAAACACGAACAACGCCAGTGCATGCAAAACGCAAGAAGCCCGAAGATATCTGCCACCACAATATTTTTTCGACCGCCCGTAGACAGACGGAAAGCGCGTTCTTTTGCTTTTCGGGCTGTTGTTTTTACGAGCGGCGGTTTTTCTCTTTTTTGGTGAGCCTGGAACCGGACGTTGTTGTGCAATGGAATGCGATACATAAATAAACTGCACACGGGCAGTTTGAGGAAACGGACATCCGAACACCAGGATCAACAATTCAACACGACAAACATCACGTTTTAAACAATACCGGAATTACTGATTTGAATCTACAACTTTTCGGGAAGTGCAAACCAACTCACCAGACTCGAAACAAAATTGAATTAAAAGATGCCACGATATGACTATGTGTAGAGATGATACCGGACTGATGCACCACTTTTTTTAAACCCTTGTCAGAAGCCTCTAGCACTCTCGCTTTCAAACCCGTTCTCAACTCTTGCTTTCAAAACGTTTGAATTTACATCCCAGCTACCTGAGCCTTCATAATGCATATGATTAAAATCTATTATTGCGTATAACCCTTTGATCCCTTAACCTGAAATTCATGCAAGCCTTACGCACACATGCCCACAGTTTTTTAGACAGCTTGTGAAATATTTAAGGCGATGAGTGAACTGTTAGCAAAGGTAGGGCGCATTTTTGGAGGTTTGCCTTCCGCCTTCCTGTTTGAGTAAGGTGCACTCTGCACACATGCTGTTAGGAATGATCCCGCAGAAAAGAAAAGTAAAGCCAAACCCGCATTGAAAAAAGCTGGGCAAGTAGTTGACTGACTGGATGACGCAAACGAGGGACACGCACGAGCGCATATGAGCGCAGCCCTTCAGCAAAGGGCAATCCAATTGCGAATCGAGTCCGACGGGTCGAAAACATCACCGGAAAAGGAAAGGGATGTCATAAAAAATATATACCCCACCAGAATATAAATTGCTTGCTTGCATTTCACGTAGAGGGCGCCACTAACTGGACACTCACCTTAGCTACAGCTCAACGGAGAGAGTTTCAAGTGCTCATTGAAAAAAAAAAAAAACACATAAAACATCTTCAAATGTTCAACTCAAGATGGCCTTTTGTGAAACACTTTTTCCTTCCTAGTAAAATAACGTCACCACATGCGTGACACAACTATAAACTACCTTCGGCACCCGATCGTACTACGCAAGTTGGAATAGAAACCATGCAGCCGCTTGTAGCAGCGGATGCAGATGTCCACCGCTTCCAACACACCTCGTGCCCCCGCGACTCTAATCATATGCATGTTTTTTCATGTGCGACGTACCCGTTCGCACAATCGTTGTACCTTTCTAATTCCATTTCGAATCTAACCCGGCGACAACCAAAAGTACGCCGGCTGCTGCGACACGGTAAGAGAATGCCTAGGTGGGAGCGGTTGTAATGAAAAAAGCGAAAGTTGGAAGTGCGAGCGAAAAGCCAACGACACTCGACACACGCTTACACGTAATGAAACGACACAGCGGAGGGAAAAAGACAAATAAGATTATAAAACGGTTATACCAACACTTACAATTTATTTTTATCGAACTGTCGCTGCATTTGGGCACTTAGCTATTGTGCTGAAAGTAACCGTGCGCTTTTATTTTAAACCACAACCAAGGCACAATTTGTTGCTTGTATTTTTACCTAGATAGCTACGTAGTGATTGTTTGATATTTATTTGCACAAAACGCCTGCGGGCGAAATGAGAACGGGAAGTGGAAAGATGATCACACGCTAGCAAAACAATAACTCGAATCCAACTCCTGTTCTTCTGCACTTGGAGTGGAATAATAAGAGCAAGTGGCAAGATGGAGATGCAAACATATGCTTAACATTCGTTCTTTGTAGGAAGATGTGTTGAGAGATTACAAAAATTGTTGGTGGTGTCGACTTGAGAGGTAGACCAATTCTACAGGAACAAATATCCTACTGCTGATCATGATCAATTTGGAACGCAGAAAAAGACAGCATGGCATTGCAACCTAACAATTTGATTTGGTATCTTCTTGTCGTTTAACCTATGATGCCTTCTAATCTGAACATCTTAGAGGTCTGTCTTGTTAGCCTGTTGAGTAAAGCATGGAAAAATAAGCTCAACAGTTGAAAAATCCCAATTAAATGAAAACTGTAAATTCCCTCCACTTTAAGATTTCTTACCTTTTCAATTTAATAACAATAAAAAAGTCGCAAATTATTATCTCAAGATGTTCGAAGGCGTGTTTATGCAAATAACCGACAGGCACCTTGGAGGCGCCTGAGCATTTTTTTGCTTGCTCAATACTCAATACACTTTATACTGCCAGTTACCAAAACCATTCCGAACAAATAATTCCAAGCAAGTAACATACGTACGTACCTCATTGTTTGTATACAAAGCATACATGTCCCCTCTTACACCACATCCAATTAACACCCACATAGCACTTTCGCAGTCCAAATGCTCAAGATGCAGAATTTGACTCAACCTATCCAACAAGTCCGCACGCCTCTCAGCGATATGCATCTCGGGGCATATCAATAAAGATTAATAGGGTTTTGCTGGTTACCAGTTAATACGCTAATTGCCTCCATAAACTAACCAGCGTCGGGTGTTAATTAAGATATGTTAAGTGTTGCCGCCGATGGCGCACGCTTGCCGCCGCAAAATGTAAAATTACACTGGGGACGCACATATTACACGCAGTGCTTTATAAATTAATAATACCTATGTGAAAAATAGCGACTTGACTGGCGAAAATATTATGTGGTATGGGAATTGCCGTATCCGATATATTTTCTCTATGAGTGGAGTGTAGTGGAAGTTGGATGGCAGTTATAAACTGGGTGGTTCTTGGACGAATGGATTAAGGCTTGGTTTAATTGAAATAGCACTGAACATATAGCATGTACGCATTATACATTAATACAGAGAGGTAGTATTAATCAGAGTGTACAAGTACAGTAAAGAGAAGAGTGGTTGTTTTATTGGGAGGCAAAGATGATGTATGCACGGTAGATTATAATTTAATTGACTTCCTGTTTTGCCCCGTAGAAATAATATAATAATCATAAACAATTTATTTCTTAATAATTAATTAATTGCCCATTATCTACACAACAATTCCGAATTTATTGGCTAGAAAAATTATGAATCCATAAATTGTCCTAATTAAAACCCAACCATCTAACTGCTATTTTATATACACCATTAT
>JAODGC010000007.1:2173226-2184287 GCA_027574925.1 Ecitoglossa quadriceps | reverse complement strand
TGGATTTTCAACAATAAAAAGCTGCGGGTAATTTCATCCGGACCACCAGCACAGAGAGAGCCTCTGATGGCATTGGTGTAATTAGAATCTTGGGAGGCTGTAAAAGCGAACGGTAGTGAAGTGCTCAAGGCAATTCATTAAAGATACTAATTAATCACATAAAATACAAGAAGAAACGAGAGCAGTTCAAATAACTGCTACAAAAGTCATTCCTTTACTTAATAAAATATGAATGATTCAGTCGAGCGAAATAAATCAATTAATTGATTTCTTGCTACTACTACAAGTTTATTACTCATCCGAGTTTCGACTTGAAACTTGATGATTTCCTTCTCAACTCTAATTGTTTCTGACTTGAAGAAAATCAACCATTTCCGACATTTCCTTAATCGTACTTCATCATCGCGACTTGATACACGCGGTCATAACATCAACGGCATTCGCCGACAATTAGACTTTAATAAAATCACCTGTAGTTAGCTTTTAATATACTGCTTCCATCAGAAACGTGTCATTTCAATTAATTATTTGTACAGTGTGCAGCTGAAATAACTCGTCACACATCAAACGAAAAAAGCAAACCATCAACAATCTCTTGAATCTTTCGCATACTCAACGAATGCAAATAAATTAACCAACAGCAGTAAACTGTGGAATGCACACAGTTACCTTCCACAAATTGTTGAAGCAACACGGCATTTTGCAACTCTTAGTAGCAAGATGTGATGCATTCCGAACATCAATCAGTAAAAATACTTAAAAGCAGGTAGTGTTATTAGTGTTATTGCAATCGACAATACTGTTTAATTACGCAAGTTTCTCTTCATTTGTGTGCATATATTTGCTAAGTGTGAAATTCTCCGGTGCTGTTCGCACAGGCACCGAAATGGTAAGCGAGTAATTAATTTTATTTAGTATTTATTGCTTGACGGCTCACTGCAGATACAAGTTGGGCGAATGTTCAACATCAGTAACTGGTCTGTAATCCTCTCGCATTACATGCGCTTGCATGCTTCGACTTCGGCGAAAGAAGTGTTCAAAGCCATGTACAAGCATATTAGTAACAAGAATACACTTAAGTTGGATACAAATGTGTGGCGATAATAAATCTTGTAATAAGCAGGAATTTGCCAAATGTTACAAGTAAATAAATAACTCCTACATCTTAAGCCATTCTAATAAGTAGTCGAGGGACCAAAAATAAAGTAAAAGTCTCTTGCAGTTCGGTAAGGTCACGATGAGAAGAAAACAAAATCAGTTGAATAACAATTGAATGAGACAATAGTCACTCACACTTCTAAATAATATTGACCGATTATTATGTTTTGTTGGCAATAACAAGTTAACATTGTTCATTTACTAATTTATTCTAAGTAGTCATTAAATTGCACACATCACGATTCAAATCATTAGCATTCAGAGCACAAATGTTGTAGGCTGCTCTACAATTAAACACCCACAACTTGCCCATTCCACAAACGGTACCGACAGTAAAAGAAACCTTTGCATGTTGTAGCATAATGGGATCATAAAAAATAGATGAAAAAATAATTAAGGCACACATGGTACACATATTTCTTCCGTTTTCTAATTTAAATCGATTTATTGCCGACGATTAGTTCTCCACGCGTCGGGGTCAGTGCAACCCTTTCCGGTGGTGCTTTAATTTTCGGTATAAACGGAAGCGACACAAAGAGCTCACGCGGTCTTGGGAAGCAATGCGTTGAAGAAGCACATGCGAGCCATGTGGCTAACATTCAATTTTTTTCCATTTTGTCAGGAACCCTTTATGGCACCTCACTGATCAGGTGGCAATTACACATGTTACATATACGTTAATAAAGCAATACACAAGAATCGTACAACATTAAGTTTTTGGAAGTGGAGTTATTGTCTGTTCTCAATGTTCGAGTGTAATAAAAAGATTTATACCACTCTATCAACTATGTTTTCAACACTACATTTCAACTTAACCTAAAACTTTGTAAATGGCACTCTAATAAAGTCATCTCAAGCTAAAAGTAGACAATGAGCACTTGAACAACAATTGGACTTTTATAGCCTCTAAATGTAAAGCTGTAAAGAATAAAATCGAGACTTTCAAAGGGTACGTTACAAACTCGTTGCACATTTTAGTCATACCTAGATGACGGTACCATGACCTATTACTTACATGTAAATTATTCAATCACAATCAAAGCACAAAAAACCGTCACACCTCATCAATAGAGTTGTTAAACTGCTCGTGATCATGAATCCCATCTTAGCTCCTAAAGAATAATAAAAGTCCAAGAATCGTGACGACCTGTTGATTGCCTCCAATTGTTAGCCATTATCAACTTGGCCGCCGCCGCCAGCGTCGCAATTATTCCAATGATTCCAATTGTGCCGCTGCTCTTTGACACATTTCAAATGCTAATTAAGGAATGGCGAGGCGCTGTGTGTTTTACGCGATGCGACTCGTGCCTCAGCACTCGCTTTATGAGCTTATGGACCTTGATGGGCTTGAAATTGAATTGTAAAACGTGGGGCGCGCGCGCGCGCACCTGTTAGCTTTTTATCTGACACGTTGCAGGAGAGCATCCTTTATGAGGCCACGCCATTCCGATTTTATTATGGCTTTTAGTATTTATTATATTGCAATTATAAACCCCGTTCACTTAAGCTATCAATGCCCGTTAGCAGTTTGTAGCAAAAAACATGTTGATGTGACAAAGTCGCTTAAGGACTTAAGTCAACATAATCAAGTACAAAGAGAAAGAAACGAAGAAAAGAATGGGATCAGATAAATTACTGGCTTGAAATAATAATTATTCAAATGGTAATAGTAAAAAGCGTTTAACTTAAACAACGATGAGAATTTTAAGTCAACTGTTTGAAATAAGCCTCAGTTGCGAAGTGCATTGATCACTACCAAGTCTGACAACAAAGAGAAATTAATATGAAGCCATGGAATGTTATCATGTCTCTTTTTCTTGATGTTATTCTCATTTGTTTGCGGCGCATCTACATAGCATAATCCGATTGTTTGTATCACTCCTGGAATGTGTAGCTTCTTAAATTCCTGGTTATCATTAGCCGACGAAATTCCGTGTGCTTCCGTTTGTGATATCGTAAATTCCACAAATGTCTCCACACAATACTTGTTATCAAACAAATTACTTTTTTAACTTGCTGCCTTTAAAACGAATTGATACACACTCATGGAACCTCTCTAGATTGTCTAAACGGAAAGGGACATGTGGGAGCACTTCTAACCTTTTTGTTCCCCAACTAGGTGTCTTACACCTGTCTATGATGACCGTCGATACAAAAACCTTTATCGCGTCTACATACCACTCAAGGCAAGCTGTTTATTTATTACGATTAGAAGTTGTCCAACTTGTTCGTTTATATCCAACCGCCACGCCATCTCGAAAATTAAAATTCAAAGCAGTTCGTAAAAAGGGTGCATTTCCGAATGCGATAATTTTTCTCAAAGCTTTTCGTAGTTTCCAACTGCAGCCAGTTGCTAATTAGACGCAATGATTTTTAATAAGGCCACAACGTGGCCCAAACACACTGTTGACTAGAACTATTAGCTTCTGTTGGCTCTGCCTCCGACTTAGTGAAGTAACGACCAATTAAATATAATTTTTAATTGTTGTGCGTTCGAGTTGAGCAGTAATTGAAATGTCAATGCGTTCCACAATGGCGCAGAGGGAAAACCATAAAACAGCTTAGTGCGCTTTACTGTACAGTTGGAATAATGCTAATCAACAAGTTATTGACCGATTCTTGATTAAATTTACATATCAGTGTGCTGTATTTGAGATGTTTTCAGTTGTATTACAAAAGCAGAGCGGTAATGGAAATTGCATGTTTGAGATATTAATTATTCATTAGTTTGTTTAATTACATTTACACATAATTAATTTCCGTTATACAATTAAAACTATAATTTTCTCTAGTTTCCACGATTTGCGGCAATTTAACTGATTCTGCCATATAGGCATAAGCTGCATGTTGTTGATTCATAGCCTAGTGCTCAGCTACCTACATGCCGTGTACTTATACTTTTACTAGTCAAAGAAACAACTTCAACATTTGATAACATTGCACCCACCTCAGTTTAACGAATTTTTTTCCATGACGTGCCGGCGGCATAATTATTCGTTTATAATATAATGAATAAATTAACGTCGAGTAATTAATTTTTCGATGCAATGATGCCCAGCTATGTTTATCCGACGAGCACAACAACTATGTAAACGAGCATGAAATTAACATTGTTGATCGGCCGCCACTATCGCCATCGCCGTGGCAAATAAAACGTTGTTGCACGGCGAGACAAAAATAAAATAGGAAAACTGCAAATGCTCCTAGGCGTGCTTATCCACAGCCACACAAATCAGTCCAGCGACAATTAATGTACGTCTGATTGAAAAGCACCAATTGAATTGATATGAAAAGATATGACGAGCTTGGAACAAATGGTGCGGCTTTAGACGGGAATGACATCGAGAGTGACAAATGGAGGACAGGTAAGCGCTGCGTAATTAATCAAATATGCGAGGGGGTGGAGTGCTTCCGAGTATGAACAAGCAAAGTACAGACGTACAATCGAAATGGTCGCTGGCGGGGGAGTAGAAAATTTGATGTGGCACTTCGCAGAATGTTTATTTAGTTGGCCGTTATTTAACGACAAACAAAAATAGCATGTAAATGTATGCAGGAGAATAGGTAGATGATTATTACTTCGTTAATTTGAATTGTGGAATTGATAGTAATAGGGGAAAGAAATTGAATGGGCACATGTGACACGTGGGGTGGCATAATCCGACAGATTTGCAACTTTGGCGTCCAATTGCCGATGTTACTTGCAATTGATGAGCATTAGATGCGATTAGGTTTTCTTGCGCTTCCAATTTGCTTCGAACTCTAAACTCGGATTAATGTCGACGACACAGCAGGAGTCAGATGCATGCAAAGACCAAATTAATTCGTTTGCAACACTAATTGCATTCACTGTTGGTGGTTAACAATGTCTACAAATTACATTTCTCTGTTCCTCTTCCAGGTCAACTGTATCTGAAGCGTAATACATTATTCTTATTTCAGATGGCAGCAGCAATCAAAGCCAAGGGTGAAAAAAGCTCCGATCCCCCCAATAAGCTCAACAACGCGAACACATTACGCGCAGTGGTTGTGGTCCCTGCTAGGCGGAAAGCTTACCAACTCTACTAGTCACCGCAAGGTGGCCCAGCATGTACGGTGTGGTTTAGTTCCAAGATAGCGAAAGCTCAGCTCTCCCCGCTTAGTTTTCCACCGCGTGCGAGCTTCCCCTCCGCCAGCAGCCTAGTGTACGTGAGTGTTGCCAAGTGTGCGAAACGAGGCGTGGTTTTTCGCCGAGTTTTTCAGTCGTTCGCTCGCGCCGTGGCAGTGCGCCGTCGAGGCGGAGTTTTCGTGAGGGACACAAATTTCCCATCGACACATGAGGCGGCTGGCGTTAGAAGAGTGCATTTCATTGCCGCGTGTGCGTGCGTACGTGTGCATGTGCAGCATGATCGAGGGCGTTGGAGTTGAAGGGGGCGCAGAGCGGAAGCTCGCGAGTCATGGGCACTTGCTGGACTCTGCCAACAGTATGTGCTTCGCAGAGTTGGAGATGGTTTCTGGGAAGTGATGTTAAAGTTGTGCTACTGGGAACATGTGGGTTTATGTTGAAAATTGAGTAGAGTACTTTGAGAGAGCGAATCCAATTGGGAATTGTAGGAATGGTAAGTCTTGACTTTTATTTGGGATGTATATTTTCTTTTTTGATTTCTCGACTCTACGAAATGGAAATTTTGGTTTTCTGAGTGTTTTTACTACCTATTTCAACAATGAGTAAAAAATTCTCTCCTCTTTCTCTTTGCAGACAGTTGGAGACCCAAAGGAGAAATTGCTCCCCTCCGCATGGTTCACACGCACACACCGATGTCATGCCAGACTTGCAGCACGCGCATACTCGTACGCTCCACATGCGCGCACACACATCCGTAACCCCCACCACCACTGCCTCCGTTCGCCCACCCCCACCATCGGACGGCTGCCCTCACGGCGTCTTGTCGGCGGGCGCGCAAGTGCCCGAGCGCACTGTGCGCTCTCTTCAAGACATCGCGCGTCGGAGTCGCAGTTTCTCCGTTCGCGGTTTAGTGCCTGGCGCGCTCTCGAAGACACCGCCAGCAGGCGCACCCAGCATTGGTGTCTTCTATGCACCATGGACTTGGAAGAAATATAACGCACCTGACTTCAACGACTCGACAGTCGGCGCGCGGTACTTTGATGCGCTGCCGACGTGACATCAAAGCAACTGGGATTTCGCGACTCTTTGAGAGACTTCAAAGCTAGCGCACAATTTTCCAAACACAACGTGCGGCCAATATTTTTTTTTGCCTGCTTCGCCTGCCGTGGACTTGGACGCGCAGCAAAAAGTGCAAGATAAATTAAAGTGAAGTGAGATTTAACTTCATGACTTGGTGATTAAAACAAAGTTCAAATATTAAAGCCAGACGACTTAAACGATTCTCGAGAAGCAAGAAACAAGTTTCAAGAGCACAAGTCGTCGTTGTTTCTTTTACAAGCGAGCAGCGTAAGTGACTTTTAATTCTACATTTTTATTGCGAATCCTATAAAAGCGTTCTTATAAAACTATCAAGTTGCATCAAAAAGGTGGCGTTTGATAAGAGTATTATTTGCCTCCACATAATTTTCTTACGGCTATGGTCTAGTGACACTCCAACGGACCAAAGTTAACTTGTGCACAAGTTTATTATGCGTCCATAACACAACAATATGTTTTACAATGCGATAGAATCATTATGAATGGTATACCATTGACTATTACTATTATTGGGGGTATAAAAGAGAATTGGAGAATGGAAAAATCAGGACAATAGCAAGCGCCACAAGCGGCAATGTGCCACTATCCGACGGAACCCAAAACCGCAGAAATACAAAAGTCCTATGCAGTACAAGAGCAAAGTGCTACTATGAAATTGGTTTGCGTTGCGCCTTTTAAAAGAGCATTAAGTACGAAATGGTGAAAATAAAGCAGTTTTTAAAAATTCACTTCCCCAGACTTGGAGCAAACGCACTAAGGACAAGCGCAAACATTGAAACGACTTGTTTCAACATGTTTAATCACATGCTTTGGTGATGATAATTCGTGCTGTGGTCATTATTATGGACACAATAATTGCCAACAGTCTGGAGACATATCTCGAGTTGTTTTTGTGCGCAGTGTCGAATTGAAGTCGAATTATGTACATTATACACACGACAATAGCGTTCGTCGACACGTCGTCTGGCTGATATCGCCGGCGACATTCACGTCATGTGATAAAGTTAGCATTTTTGTTAGTCACTGCTTTATGAACGAGTAATTACCTTTTTTTTCGAAAGTTTAACTACTTGTACACAACGTAACCGAACTGAAATCGTGCATTTTCTGTGCATAACTTTAGTTAACTGTCTATTAATATTTACTTAAACAAGTGAGTAATGCCCTGCAAAATCCTCAAGGCCAACAGTAGGTAATTATTAGTTTTTACAAAACAAATCAATATTTTGCCGCGTTATATATTTGCAAAATATATTGCCAATGCATTACCATTTGGCAAACAGTTGTTTTCCTTCCTTCACAGTTAGTACGTTGTGTTTCTGTTGTGCGCTGGGTTTTTTTTCTCCTCCATGTAGTGCGCATTATGCGTGCATTATGAAAAATAATGCAGCTCACGCATGCATCGCGCATATCCGCCGCGCTTCCGAAATACGTTAATGATATGCAAAAGCGCTACCGTGGGCAACTCGGCACGCATAACAATAACCCGGCACGAAAAAGGGGTGAAACGTCGCCCAGACGAATACACTATGTGTGCACGCACAGCGAGCGACTGAAAGGGTTGAAACAGCGCGCATTCCGCATGTGGAGTGCACACATTTTAACATCGAACGCATTAGCGTCCCGAGAGGGTCACGCGACGAGAAAAGCGGATGGCACCTTTTTAAGGTAGCGAAAAAGGTTACGAGATATCCATACCTGGGCGAGTGGATGAAAGGAAACGGAATCATTACCTGGATTACGCCGATTACCGATTATAGGAACGAGATCGTGATTTATGCTTGAAATATTCAAATTTCCATCGCATTTGAATATGAAGGGTAATTCGACTAAACAGGAGCGATGGGAAACGTTGCAACAATTTTTCATCGCTAGTTGCTAAGAGCATTGTGTTCAATGCGCGTGAAAGACAAGTCCGAAAGAGTGAAATTAATTATGTACCAGCAGCGTAAAGATCATCGATTCCATTTTATTCTAGCTGGCACAAACCGAGTATCGTTCCTGGTTTGTAGCAAACAGAACACGACCTCGTAATAAAAACCGACTTAAGTTTAAGGTTTAAACTTTGCACTCCTAGAGGTAGACGACACATTTCTTATCTTCCCATTTCATGGTTTTTATTACCTCGTCTCCGAGATAAAGTTACCTTTCAAACGTGGAGCGAAGAAAAATACTAGTGTGACAATGGGGCAGGTGAACTTCGTCTGCGACATTAATTAAATTCTAATTATGTTTCATTAAATTTAATTGTTGGGTCATTTCCACTAGTAGTGCATAGTTACTAAAATACCCAAATGCACCACACATCTCCGCAGCGCTTGGGAGAGTGAGTATTTGTCCTGTGTGTGGAAAGAAAAATATTTTTTTATCTCTACTTTTCTCTTTCAAAGCGCTGTGTGTTCAGCGGCGTTTGAAAGCATTCAAAGAAGAATCCGTTAAATATTTACCATAAAATTCAAATATATTACACGGCATTTAAAAGGTAAAAAGGTACACGACTCTGGCAAAGTCACATAACGTATGTAGACGGTACAGGTCGACATTTGCCCTCCATGAGGACAAACTCTGACCTGGTGCGTGCACTCTAACATTCACTTTTAAAACAGGCCAAATTACTCATTGAAATATAATTGCATTGCTGTACTTTTTGTTCTTATCAAATAGCACTAACTTCGGGAGCAACACAATCACGCTCTAGTCGTGGTCTTCCTATCACAATTTACCAACCGCTCGTGCAAAACGCGGTTCTTCTTTGCTCTATTCGCGAGAATATGTTCACGAAGTATTCGTCACTCTGTGGTAGCCATTATTATTACAATTACTTTTAGTCATACGTGTGTGTGGCTGGACCAGTGGCAGTGTAATTATTTTATAAACAATAACGCAATAAATAAAGGCGATGTTTTGATGTTGACGGGGAATAAATTATCGATCGTTTTTCGAATTTTGAATGGTGTCTGGCACGTGTATATGGTGTAAATTACTATATCCTGTTTTAAGCCAAAGGACTAGTCATGGCTATTTTTATATATCGTGCTATCTGACTGCACGTCGACGATTTACGAATGTCATTTTCACTTCAATTCAGCTCAGGGAGATTAAATTATAAATTTGCTCGGCTTGAAACAATTAATTGCTGTGATTACACCTGATTACGGAAGGTACATTCGTGATGACAATGCTACTAGGTATAAAATGATCGTAAAACCCCCATTACTGCAAAAGAAACCCATAAAATTTGTGCAACAACCATCCCACTTAAGTTAGGATATTATACATAGTTAACAGGCTGAAAACTTTATTACCAATTGGGACATGTGGTTATTTTCGTGTCTTTTTTCTTTCATGTTTAGTCTTCCGTTCGATAGTCGCACGCGGGCACTTGGCCGACGAATAAAACTTATTAAGCGTCGCCGGCCAAACCATCACTAACGCAAACCCAATGCATGATTAATCAATTTCCATGTGCCGAGCTACATACCGTAAAAAGTATGATTATAGCCAGTGCCTGCCTGTAACGTTCATACGTAAATTAAGAATAAGTGGACATTGGCGGACATGGTGGTTCTCAAACGGAATATGGGAAACTCTAAAGATTGATTGGCTTTGGATTAATCCATTTGCCATGGCTTTAATTGCATCAATTGTGAAATGTAAACAAAATCAAAATGTCCACGGTGGCAGCCAAATGCAAGGGGTCTATGCGAGAGGGTGTGTTCAGGGTTTGTCATGGCGATAATTCGCGAACGGGGGCGCGTTGTTCATGCATGCGTGGCAGCGGGTGAAATGCAGCAATAGATTATCGAAATGAGTCGTTTGCATGACTCCCACTTACCATAGGGTGCTAAGTTACAAGGGTTTGAGTACGTGGAAATATCTAATTTATAGATAAAAACGAATACTAGTTATAATATATAACTAGTGATTTAATTAATGCAGTTTTTAAAACTCTTGTTTTTATTGGAGTTTCTTCGATATTTTCTAACGTAAACTATTACGTTTTGAAAATCTATTTCAATAAGGGTCCCCCTCTTTTGTCCCTTGATTCGATCGAGGGTGGATTGATGTTTGGATCGTTTTTCGGGTTGATCTACGCAGCCACACATGTACAGAGCTAATTGGCCCGCAGCTCCCTCTTTGGAAACCTGCAAAGTTGGTAGAGGATTTGAAACTTTCGAAAGCATCAAAATAAAATGCCAATCCGCCTCTTTCTGTACGTCCACAGTTACCATGCAGACTTACACATTGTGTAGCTACCACACACTTGAAATCTCCTCTCACTCTGCATAACGTCCAGAAGCGAGACGGATGGTAGACATGTAAATTACAAAGTTGAATTACAATGTGCATGCACCAAATGCGAATACAAGTACTCCTGCCATGGATGAACGAAATGAAGGATTTCACGATGATCCCGTGCCGACGCTGTTGTCGAATCGGAAAGCTTTGGTAATCTTCAATTTTCTCTATCGCTGTAATGCGCTAATAAAAAAAAATGACGTCATCCTGCACCACTCGGTTGGTTGGAAATTTGTGCCGTTTGTCAAATCGACACGTTCTCAAATGATCATCAACAGAGGAATAAATACTACTTTTCTGAGTTTAGATAACCAAGTTAGGCTATAAAAAGTCCAAATTGATGAACATTTACTTCATTCTGTAGCAACAATTTCATTGCCTATCTAATTTCGAAAGATTTT
>JAODGC010000007.1:2160285-2173126 GCA_027574925.1 Ecitoglossa quadriceps | reverse complement strand
GTGGAATGAGAAAGTCCGGAAATGGATCATAAATTAACCCATTACAGATTTGCACGCAATTTGTACCATTTCATTTTCGAAGCGACTTTGCGAGCTCGTTAATTGCTCGTAGTAATTCTCAATTAACTCGCCGGGCGGTGCAACATCTGCAGAGCGTGCGGTACTTAGGTCTTTATAGAACATTTCATTGATACTTAAACCCTCCGCACTTTTACACCGGCATTGGTGATTTAATGCACGAGGAAATCAAAAAGTTTGATTTGAAATTCATAACATCATGAGTCTGTCTCGTTTTTACCTTTCCCGACTTTCGTGTATGGGTTTCTTTGGTACTACTTTATAGTTTTTATGGCTGGCAAGAGCAGACGTTCTCCTAATGCTTGTCGCTTGAGTTTTTGTGTGCCCAGGTAGTAGTTACTTCTATATCTCCGACCGTTTGAAAAATGGTTATGGACCACAATTAACTTACCTAGGCATATTCCCTGAAGTGCCGGCGTACAAACCAGTTAGATACATGTAATACAAGTCAGGAGATTGTTTCTGATGTTTTCTAGCCGCGGGCATTTGAAAAAAGCCACGAAATTATAGACGAAACCAACCATTTTTTTCCACAGCTGCGTGATGATATTACCTTCTATTCTATGCTGGACAGTAAAAAACGAAATTAATCTGATTCATGCCGAAAATTGCATCTTACAATTCCTGGAAGCAAATCAAAAGCGCATTCATACATACTCTGGTTGATATCGTGGAAGCAAAAAAGGGCACTTGCACGGCATTCTACGAAAAGAAGTTGTATGTGCATGGACGCGCAAAGCCAGAGATGCTTTCGGTCTTCGAGTTATACCACGTCGAGTGAAGAAGGAAGAATCCATCCCATAGTGGCAGAAGCGGCTGAGCAGGAATACCGGTCCGGCTAGTATTTTACCATTTTCGATGATGTTCGTCTCCGCAGACTTGGGAGATGACGCCGGCATCGACATCAGCATCACGCCGCACCTCGCCGATTAAACATCCATCCGACTTCTAGCGAAGAAGAGCAGCGTTTCACATTTTTGTGGTTGACCACTAGCGAGGTATAGAGTTCCTACGTGATTTTCACATTTGTAGGAACTTCATACCGTGCTCTTGGATCTTCCAAATTTCATCAATTCCACGTCAACTGGAGCATAGCATCGAGACCACAACAATTCCACCACAACTGTGAATATTATAATTTATATAACGAAATATCTCCCTTTATCGGGAAGGAAAAGGAAGTCTTCTTCTAGATAGAAGACAAGATTGTGATCTAAATTATGGGTTGATGATGCCATCGTGAGCCATCTATCGAGAGTTACGTAATAATAGCCGCAATTTTAAAAGAGGTTTTCATTTGTTTTGTCCCATGAGGAAAATAGTTTCTCATGCGGGTACCTTCTTTGCAATCGTTGCTAATGCTACCATCTTGACATGCCCAGCTATCATTACACACAATTATGATGACTGCTAACCACTGGGGAATTCCAGATTGGAATTGTAGGTTTATTTACCAATAATAAACAGTTGGAAAAATCCAGACCATTATATGAAATACTTTTATTTTTATTACGACATTACGTTTATTAGTTTACTGCAGTGGTTAGTCTTCTTCAAAGGACATGGTTGCAATTGTATCTGCCGGCTTAGTAGTAATAATTTAGAGTTTTAGTCGGAAAATACGAGTTATACCTGCGACGTATATGCATATTAGGTGTCTTCCTTTATATTTATTTCATTAGCGTAACGTGCATTTGTAGGATTACCTACTCATTTAGTTCGCGTAGGATAACAATACGGAATAAAATAAGCGCAACAGTATAACATTATTGGTAGTTTTGCATATTTCATCAGGCGTTATACTACTCACAAACTGCCATTGTGAATTCTAATCCAACCAAATGAAATATTCATTTTAAAATGGGAACAATGCATCTTGTGCGTTTGGTTTCTTATCGATAGGTTGCTGCGATGGTTATATTACACCACCGTGCTATTTTTAGAGATTGCACACCGCACTTGGCTTATCTTTCCGCCGGGCTGCACATGTTTTGTTTACTACAATCTGTTGCAGTTCCTGCTGCATTGTATAATGCACCCAACATACGATTCTAGTGTTAATTAAGTGTTGGCTATTCTCCTGGTCTAATCCCAAGCAGATTCGTATTCGACCAATCGACGCAAAGTGAGTACGTACTTCTAATGGTCGCAACCATAAACAATATCAAACGCAGCATTGCGGCAATATGGCGCTAATTACAACCCACTAAAACATCTCCATCGCCAATCAAAAACGTACACTGTTTAATTTTCCGTCTCGACTAATGAACACGGCCGGCCGACGTCAGACTGAATAACATTCGTCTGTCAAAATATGTCAAGTTAACAAGCCAACTACCTATTAGAACATTAGGTAATAATAATTCAAATTATGACTATGATTCAAGCATCATTAATATTCAAATGACTTGCTGTGCAGTGTTGAGCGCATTGGATTACGCCCTATTCCACTTTGGCATTAGACGTAATAACTTTTAGTTTTTATTAATTAAAGCGGTTTAATCACAACCGTCCACCACAAATCCCAACAAATGAATCAATAAGTGAGTGCCGGTTTCCAAGAGTATAAACATGGTTTAGATATTCCGAACCGCCTCTGGCGCTAGCAGCGTTATGTTAGAATTGCAACGCATCGGATTGCAAAGGTGTAATTAATGTAGCGCTCCCATACCTAGGGGTTATAATTGTCCGCGTTAACAAGAATCGCTTGTTTAATGACGATGCCCTCGCGTAAACATACAATATCTCTCTGTTATTATTTAATTACAGGGTTTTCCGTTCTTTTCTCTTCCACACATGAGTTACGATTCGAGCTGTATCGAATCGACTGCGTCTTCACAATGGAGGCATTTTCTGTGCCCCTTGCACATGCAGCGTTGTAATTAAATTCAATTCCGTTTGTATTTTGATTGCAGCAGCGCGCGCCTGTAATTACAATTAGAATCACGTGTTTGATTGCGGCTAATTTTTGCTCTATGGCCGCGCGAGTTTTTATTGAATTTTATCACGTATGCAAATACAAATTTTCCACTATTTTGCTACCCGCCGGTTGACGGTAATTCGACATGCGAGCGCCGACATGAGGAAAACTGAAAACTCACAGTTCGCCCCGACATGCCAGCGCACAATTTATATTCGTTAAAATGCAAAATTCGCGGTCGTCGCGGATCTTGCTCGTTAATCAAATATTTTCTCGCTGCATAGACGTATTTTCTATTATACCTTTTCGCCGGTTAGCGTTCAAATGTATTTTGTGCAAATAGTTGAATGCGAGGTTTGGACAGGTTTCAACATGTTCGTTCAGACTGTGATCCAACATTGGCAACAAGAAGAATAAGACTTTGTCAATGTGGCTAACATGTCAGCTAGCGATAGCGCACGGTAGCCTGCTATCTGGAATAGTGGAATATAATTAACCAACACCAAGTTCATTCGGGGCAAGGGGCTGGAATTCAACAAACTACTAATTTCATGCAGAATTTCTTGGCTTGCCAAGACATAGTTTGTACACTTGCATCAATTGCGCTTTGATGGAACATTTTGTACAATTTCCATTAACATTCATAACATCTTGACACGACACACATGTTTTGCGTATTTCTGTAGACTAACCGGGTATGCCAGCAGGTAACCAATGTAGTGTGCTGATAAAAAATCGCAAGTCGTAAAATTCATTTATATTCTTCAACCAGGTTAATCTGGATCTTAACCCTTTTTTGCTCCTGAATACCTCGGTCGAGAGCTTACGTTGTAGTCCAAGTTAGACAGTTTTGTGCAGGGCAAAAATAAATAAAAGCACCGTGTCGGCCGTAAAGAACTAGTTACATTAATTTATGCAGCGAAACGTTCGGCAACGCTCCTCGGATTATAAATCATGCATATCTTATCTCTGCAACGGCGCACGGCGACGACGAGCGAAAAAGATTCGCGTCAGGTTTAGTCGTACGCGACAAATCCGGGGATTTGATGTGATAAAACGCACGTGTGACTTTTTCACTCTCTCTCTCCCTGGCGGGGACACCATCAAGCATCTAGTACATATTTGGTCAGTTTGTTAAATGCCTTAAAGCATGCTCGTTGACTTGCGCCAGCTAGAGGCAACACGGAAAGGGAGGAGGTGAGCTAGCAATTTGTTTTGATTGTTTTTCCTGTCTGTATTTTCTAATGCCGTGAGTTGCTTGACCGCTGCCATGCCGCGTGTCAATTTATAAGCTTTTCGCCAAGGGAAGGAAACTGCGTGTCGTCATGCGATTTTTCGCTACAACTCACAAGACAAATTAATATAGCCCAACGATCTGGGAAGCAGAGCACGAATTCGCAAATTATCAGAGTGTGGCGAAAGGTCCAATGCAATCGATTCGTTTGAGATTCGATTAAATCACCTCGCACTCCGGACGATTACGTAAGCGTGCATTTTATGCGCGCACGCATCCGGTGCAAATAAATATTACGCTATCGCCTGTGCTAATGGCCAAGTTTTGCGACGAGTTAAATTTCGTTATTGCGTATTAATGACTCGCAGATAACTAGTATGCAAATGTATTCGAATTGACCTAAAATCATCTCCAAGCATCGTGAGAACGTTTCCACTGACGTGCGAGCACACATTTGGAGGTTACGATAGTAAATAGAGTAGTAGTTTGATGGGTGCACTGGAAGTACGGTTCATGTTATAATAAACCAACATCCGGTATAAATTAAACGCTATCTAAGCCGCGGAACGAACGTGCGTTCGCACAATGCACTCCGCCGTGTGATTAGAAACGATCGCGCACAACGACGTACAATTTCTCTCAGCTTTTATCTTAATTACATGCAGAATCTGGTGATTTTTGCAATTTATGCCGTCAATTTCTGCTCTCCATGCAGTCAACCTCCTGGATGTTAATCAAAATCAATATAATGTAATCTGTGCGAAATGCAAGCTGCAGTTTCCTGCATTACACACAATTATCGTGCTCGCATTGTTCTGGCTATTGTGAGACTTATTTATAAAAATAGGATTTATCATTGAGCATGGTCCATTTACCAAACATATTATTGTCATTGAATCATCATGTTTTATTGAAATTTAATGAATTTAATAAGCCAGGTCCATGGCATAAACACATGAGTCATATTGCATTCTCAAGCGTAGTCATACTATGTGTATGTTGTAGCACAATGGAGAAAGCTGTTGTTAACAATGTTAAGGCAACTTAACACCTAGTGCCCGGTCACATGTTCAACCATTATCTCCGTTCTTAATATAACCAAAGGTGCTTTATTTAAAGCCACGCGTTAGTTTACTGGCATTGCAATTCTTTGCATTCTTGTGGCAACCGAATGCATTTTTACTCGCTTAGTTTGAATTGTGCGCACTTGCGGTTACATTAATTAGACATGCTAATGAACGGTGGAATGCAGCGAGTGACGAAACACAGAAATGTCTCGACGCCGGAAGTTGCGATTCTCGCGAAACCTGTGGCAAAGAATGCGTGCGTTTGTGAACCCAATCATTGCACACTCAATTCACCCTACTAGTGTACCTTCGATGCAACATGGTAAGACTTGTAATCATGTGAACATATCATTGCTTTCCGTCTTCACCACAATTTGCTGCATTATTTCTGAATCATTTCTGCAACTAGGCTACCTTCGCCAAATGGTCACACATTGTCATCACTGTTGATTATACTGTTTGCACATGTGCTTTTCACGTGTGTCTCTTGTTTTGTCCTCTTTGGCTTGGCACGCCACAATCTCAGTTGGCTTGATAGTTAATTTTCGAATTAGTAATTCCGAGAAGCGTCGCACATCATATTAAAGTCTACGAGTTCAAATTCAATCTGGCATGCGACGCATTCGTCGTTCTTCACTGCTTGCGTGCGGATACCTAACACGATCGGCCGCAGCAACATTGTTGCATCCTTCAGCGCAGTTGCAGCAGTGACATTTCGGAGTCATTTTTCGTCTTACTTCTGATTCATACACGTCGCGGATGAAATTCATGCTGCATTTAGTCAGCCACCATACGCTCTTACGACGAGATGAGATGCGCATTTTTCTAGTGATTCTACATTTTTGGTTTTACGAAAAAGACTGCTTGTTAAAAAATGCACTGCCAACTGGTTGGATATACTTGTATCATGTTGGCATGGTAGAGTTAATGCAATGTGTACGATGTTCATGGACGTTTTTCGATGTAATTAGAGCAATTTCTCTTTAAAAACCGCATCGTTCCAATGTTACAATGTTAAAATATACAGAGTGAACCAGTATACATCTATTCCATGATATTTATTATGTCTCTTACTAAATCCATGCGAAATACATTTCCTACTTGTGAATAACACCTGCAGCCAACAAATCAAATTTTACGTTACCCACGCCACTTTCTCAATCCTCTTCAAGTTTTCCTAACTTCGGTAAACACTTGTGTTGATACTGTATGTCCACAAGAGGCAATTTATACTTGTTTATACTTATTACAACTAATTTCATAAAAGCAACTCTACCACGCTTTAAAAAGTGCCGTGGATGCCGCAGATAGCGTTGGCGATATTAGCGATACTTGTTGCTCGTTACTCGCTTACCACGAATTGCCGCCGCCTGCGAACGTGATTCGTTTGTCCGACTTCCAATTCGTTATCCGCCTCAATTTCGTGAATCATTTAATATGTTTTATTGCAAAAATTCACCGTGCTGTCGAGACGATTATCATCATTAAGCTGATGGAGTTAATAGCGCGTTCTGTGTTTAACAACTACAAATTGCGTCTAATTGTTGTCGGCGTAATTGCAGCGGCTGTACAGAGCGACACGTCACAAGTCAAATTCTATCATCCACTTGAAGCATTTCTATTACTTGGAAACCTGGTGGAATTTTAACGAACTGAAAATCATCGCAAAACAATTTAGACATGTGTTTGTTACGTTGCTCCAACTAATCAAATAGATATTTAAAAGCAAAGGATTAGGCGTAGAAAACTTTCTTGTTCTTTAGCGACAAACATGTGGATCGAACATGTGAATCCGTGCGTTCCGGCCGGATTAGAATCGTTATTAATGGTAATCCGCGAACGCGATCGTGCGCAGCATCTTCCGGCCTGGTGTAAAGAGCAGGAAAACATGGCGCGACGAGTTTGCAAGCAGGCGAGAAGTTCACCGCCGTCGTGACTTCGTTGCCGAACATGCCGCCATGATTCATGAAGCACGTATGAATCCTGCGAATGATTCGCTCAATTCTTATGATGCTCATTTTTCGATGCGCGCTATCAACGCTGGACGCGAGCACGATCAGCGCGCCCAAGCAATGAATTTGTAAGCAAATGGCGCGTTGAGTGCGAATTAGTATCGCAACGTGTGATCACTAACTCTTCCGAAACGAAGAGAGAAGAGAGAAAATCACTACAGTTGGTATTACACAATTACACATCTTGTTTTCTTTGCCCAAAAGCGGGGAAAACAGACTGAACTGTTTAAACAACTATGCGTTCTAGAGTGGTGGTGGAGTGGATTGCTTTAAGTTTGTGGACATGTAAAGAGTGAATATGAATAATCAATTGATTCTATTGATACGCAGTTTTCTGCTGCATCAAGTGCTCCATCTCGATGCGGAAAATAATGAACTTACTGTTGAGTTGCGCTGCTGGTGAGAAACTTGAGCGTATGGGACGCATATGTATTTAATATTAATGATTTTCAAGTGCGCACAGTACTCACTCGCACAGCGGCCGAAATCTCTAAAATAAATAAAGAAAATATCAAAAAGCGGCGTGCAAACAAACAAACGCACCCGAATACACAACCGGTACTTCATGTCACATTCTAGTTGAAAATCCCTGAGAGCAGCGACATGTTCCTTACCATGGCAGTTGCGAATGAGTTGAAACACATGTGATACTGTTTAATATACGGGGTCATCAACAAAGATTACTTTTTACTTAATTCTCTAATATACATAGCACATAAAGCTCTGGCTGGCTTAGTTAGATCGCTGCAAATATCTGGTTGATTTGTATGAAAAGTTTGCGTGCTTTTTATTACCTTTGAAGTGGGAAATAAGGTTTTCAACTCTTTGTAAGCTTAAATTTTATGACTACCCGGAGTAAAACGGTAGTTGAACAATAATGCACCACGAGAACACAAGTACTTTTCAGTTGGACACAAGTATACTTTTGTTTCCGCGCATTTTTCTTGCCGCTCTGGCCTGGTATGGCCATTTCCTGACTTGAGCAACAACCGATATAATTCTTTCCTCCAGCTCTCAACTCTCTGCACGCTGGTGCTGACTGGCCCTTGTTCGCGGTTTGTTCGCCGCGACTCTTTGGTCTTTGCACTCTTGTACAACCAGTACTCGTTCCCCGAATCTCGCTTGTCGTCGTATTTTTCAGCGCTCATTTGCGTCTCACGTTCTGTGCCGACTGAACTACTTCTTGGTAAGGCAACTTCTTTTAGCACTCACCAAGTGAAGGAATGAAGGAAAGTAATGTACATGCACACACTGCAAAACGCACAAGTTAAGAAATCTAAACAACATGGCTCTATACCTAACTCATTAATTACCACGCCCGAACTTTGCATATTAATTCCCTCATGTTTCCACTCAAACGGACTGAATGTCAATGATAAATCAATTGCATTGACTAATTAACACAGTCAATCCAGACGTATTCTTCATGGGAGTCTTCTGGACTTTTACCGCTATATCTGCATTTGCGGTTTTCGCGTCGCAATGATGTAGGTAATTTATTTACCTCAAAGTAGCTTTGCTGCGTCCGCAAAAATGCTAAATTAGATCCGCGTTTGTTTAATTTTATTATTACGCGATGTTGCAATCGACATGCTACGATGCGGCATAATTACACGTCAAACATTTTTATGCGGAACATCATCTACGAGTATAATGGTTGTTAATGAAGGTAATTATGTTTGCTGTAAAAGGATAGATCCAATTTATTTAAACTATTGAAAATAGTTGCCTACATGTGTACGTGGTATAATGGCGGCTAGTTACGGAATGGAGATTTTTGTTTTTCGCAGTAAATGTTTATAATTTATTTCGAGCGTCGGAAACATACGTTTGCCGAGATTGCAATTCAAATCGATTTGGCTGCTTGCGCACGTTGGGCACTGCAGAGAAATGTGGAAACATGCGAAATGCAAATGTGACTTTGTGTAAATTGATAAATAAAATATGCGTGTGCAGCCACCGTTCAAAAGATATTGTACATTTCTCACACGTAGCCAGAAATCGGTCTATTAGTGCAAAAAATCAGCTGGTCTCCATAAAGCTCCCATGTGCGATAAAAGGTCACGCATACAAATTGATGCTTTTCTCTGTTTCTTCATCACCTTCTCTCGGAGATACCAGCATCTTATTGATTTTGAAATTGGAAACTTTATTCGTTCTATCGATTTTAAATTCCTCATACATTTTAGGTAAGTGGCCGCTAAGAAATGCACGTCTATCTGAAAACATTATACCATTTTGATTTTGCATCTGGAAGTAATGCTTTATGAATAAAATTAACATAGGTTATTGCTAGAAGTAAATAATTCACGTGTGCGTTGCGTTCAAATCTAAATTAAAGATGAAATGCGTGTCATTTTGGGCTTGAGTGCATTTTGGCGCAGCGTTATCTCGTTAATTGCTCATCCGGCCCTGAAACAAGCACCAACAGCTTAATTCCAATCAGTGCGTTATTAATACGGTGCAATTAAAAATATTCTGCTCGGCTAGTTAGGTTATCAATACGCGAGCTTAATTAATCCCATTCCACAAATATTCGTCTCAAGCAAGATAACAAATTTCTTGCAATACCTACATCGTTTACATACTGATCAAGACTATAAACAAAAGTGTAAGTTGTAGAAAGTGCCCAATTTAATTGGGCGCAAAAACGAGTCTGATTCGAACTTAATTGCCTTCGTCCGAATTGAATTCATGTGTTATTAATTGCGGTACCAGTAGAGTGACCGCGTTCGGAATCCAGTCGCTTTTATATCTCGAGCAATTAACATGTTGGTTGCAATCTCGATGGAGTATATTAAAATCCACCTGATTTTCGTGCACCATTCTCGTAGAAAAGCACCGTGGTGGAGAAGATTCTATTACTGCGTTTAGCGAAATGCCACAATTGTAATGCGTTTACCTATCAGAAGAGTAGATGTAACTTGATTTTGGTTGGATGTGGCATGTGTGGGCTCGCTTTACGTGTGTGATACGCCGCCGGGTGTTGTATGCGCGCGTCGCGACGCCGGCAATGGCCGACACAGCGTGCGACGGCGGGACAGTCAGCATGGAGACCTCGACGCCGACGCCATGCATGCATGTAAGCTCCGCACTCAAAGCTCTGTACTGATACGCCATCTGGCGGTAAACACTCCAAGTTGCATCAAAGAAACATGAAATACCCGCATGAAAATTTCCATGTTTTCAACCATAGACTGCATAATTTATGCACCAAAATATCATCTATCGTCCGTATTTATGTTGGCTTCCTTAAACAAAGACAGTTCCACTGGAGAATGTAGTTTTTTTATTATTATCTGGACCATGACTAAGTCAACACACGTCGCAATTAACAGTATTCATCTAGTTGAGGTGGATTCCGAATATTACGGTTTGTAAGATATTCAGCGGTTACTTACTCACCGACTAACCACGCACTTAACATTAAGATTTGGCACTTTAATTGTGCAAACAATGATCGAATGCACAAGTGTTGTGCATACAAATCAAGGAAGCCAAACATTGTTTAGTCTGTTTGGTGTGGCACTCCTAGGAAGAATGGATTCAGTCGAGACATGACAATGATGGAGATTTCAATTGAGCAGATACTTCTCAGAAGAAACCAGCTTTCTAATAATATATATATATGTATTCATTTATCGCAATTTTTATGAAAAGAAATTTATAGTGTAGGGTTTCCTTGAACGCATTCTATAGTAGTGTTAGCATACATGTTGCGTGGATTATGTAGAATTATCAAGCAATTGTTGTGTATCCAATGCAACTGACTCTGTTGGTATAATAATATTTAAATGCACTTGATGGATGGCCGCTTGTTGTCTTGTTATATTCAAATTGATTGTCATATTTGGCCAGTAGTCTTGGGATTTGTTTGGATTTAACTTTACCCTACTAACATACTTTTTTCAATTAAAGCCTCCGTCGTCTTGTGGCATATTTAATCCCTAACCTCACATCCCCCTTCTTTGTACCTTTACCAAGTCGTCTTGCCTTTTGCGCAACCCTTTTCTTCCATCCGTCGACCTCATTTGAATATTTCAATGCGTCCCCAGCAGTAATATGCAAACCAATTCCGTATACCGGCGCACGCTTGAATTCGCCGCGCATTCATTCATCTTGTGATGCAAATGCACCGCGAATGCAAAGTAAACGTAAGCTAATGTGACGTGTAATGTGCAGGCATCGCCTTGCGGATGTAAGGAATCACGGTACGCACATGTGTAATTGACAAATGCGGCGTTTGTGTCCGAAGTACCGTAATTCTTTTTACACGTCGTGCATGCGCCGGCGGGTTCATGTCAACTGTGTGCACCTATATGATTGCTTTGATGGCGATTTTCTCACATCGCAGCGTGACACCGGGAACTCATTTGCATAGATGCACTACCTACCTGCTAATGCAAACGGACGTCTTGCAATTGATTCGATCGATGTTTTGCATTTGAATCATGAGCCTCTCTGCCAACTGATTTTCTCATCGGCAGCTTGAATGTAATACTTGTTACGGTATTATTTAGTTAAGATTGTGTACATTGTCCACGTAATATGGTTGAAATTTGTTGATATAATGGTGACCATTAATCCAATTTGATCACGAGTTGTTTTCCGATATTTCTTACACTTTAACCTCAAAGATCTCAATGAAATTCATTTTTTATTGTTGCATTTGTATTCGACTCAAGCACACTCAACAACACTTTAATTTCAAACATTTCTTATAACAGCTATTATTATGATAAAGTGGTTTCAATGAAAGTACCATCTTTGGGCACTTCAATTGTTCCGTTTATTTTTCCCGACCTCAACGGCCACTTTCAAGGCGCAATTTCGTCTTATTCATGCATTCTACATTATGCATACATTCCAAAAGCCGCATCGAACGCTATTATTAACCCAACTATCTATGCATATTTTTTACTTTCCAAATATACCTTGTGAGTGTCACACAAGGGTGTGCAAGTTGGAAGTTGGCGTGTCTTCTTTTGTCGTCTGTTTTACATCATGCGATGCCACATTCGAGAAACAAACGCGCAGCAACATTTGCTTGCTCCGTGACGTTGGATGAAAAACAGATGTCCTTTAATAGCATGCCCTCCAACGCGATCCTTTTCTGCTGTGTATCTCTTCGGTAAAAAGCATACGAACGCAATCCGACAGTTTCCAATCGCCGCGCGCAAATCAAAACAAGTACATGCCGCCGTATTACATAATTTAATGCCACCATTTGGTATTCCGCTTTAATAGTGGACATTTATGTTGTATAAATTCTCCAAATGGATTTCCTCCAGGACTATTTCCATTTGTAGAATAAAGACGATACAAAACGCGTCAATTGAATGCAGACGTGCATTTTATACATGGTGCCGTAGAGATTACTCCACATTCTACTTGGGAGTTTTCCTGGCTGCTTGTATGTACCTCGTATCGTATGATCCTCGGTGGTTTTCGCAGACTTAACGCTTTCAATAGGTAATTTAAGGAAGCGGCTTTTGCATATTTCGAATTGAGTGCTTAAGTGTCGACTAAT
>JAODGC010000007.1:2117991-2160185 GCA_027574925.1 Ecitoglossa quadriceps | reverse complement strand
GTTAATAATTTAGAGCTTTCACCCGAATATCCTACGTTGCCATGCAAGCAAACCTCATTGCTGTCATAATCAATTGAAATCATTTTGAAACTAATTTTTCGAATTAAGTTTCTCCACACTTGCTTTGGTCCATGGTGCGATTGATGATTACCTTATCAACCACATGTAATCCACCTCAGCTCAATAATTATCTCAGATGCATGGCTCGATGTATCACATGTACAACAAGTCGATTCCATCGACTACATCTCGGATAATGCACACTCCCATCGCTCCCATTCGCGCCTCGGCATTGCATCTAGATTTGCCTTCGAGAGGAATACATATTTATAATGCACCAAGTACCAATACTGTACATCAGACTCATCAGAATGCTCATGTACCATCAATCTAGTAAAAGCAAAGTAACGCAAGCGCAGGTTGAATGAAATGTGCGCCGCCTGCTGCCGCAGGGTGGGCTACAAATCGCTTTCGAATTAAGTCGACTATTCGATTAGCTGTCGAATGTGGAAAGAAATAACTGATCAGTAGAGACAGAAACTCACGAGGTAATTGTCGAAGTGGATACTGATTTCGACAGCGCGTTGGAATGTTCAACTCGTAGAGGTTTAGGATGCTAGAAGAGAGTGTTTCAGGTTGAGAACATACTGTGTTCACAGATTGGAAATGGAAAGGTTGCGCATTTATCATGCGCCTGAAATGAATTAATCATAATTCTTAGCGAATAGTAGCTGCATTTAGTATGCAATGCATGACTTACTACAAAACTCTAATGGAAAACTAAATTCTTGTCTGGCATCATCTTGAGAAGCAACTTCAAGTGATCATTTTTAAGTGGCAACATATTTTTCAATTAACACCTGCATTATACTAGTATTGTCTATGCTTCCATTATTCGTTGGTGTCGTGAAAATCTGTTGCAAACGCAAAAAGCACACTTTCAGTTTTATGCAAACGCATCAGCTTCGAAATACCATTCATTTCACATGTGCACCTTTCAAGTCGCTTTATGCACCGCTAATTGCATGGCGATATGCGTTACAAAAGGAGCACGCCCGAAATGGAAGCAAAGAAATGAAACGCTGAAGAAAAAGGAAGAATAATGACGAATAAAACGGTATGGCCTCGTTTCAATGCGTCCGTATCAAGTGAATTACTCATAACTCATGTTCATATTACACGCACTAAAACTTGAGACTTTTCAACTGCACTTTGGTGCATTTCCAAATTGAGTGAAAGTCTAATATGGGCAATGTTTAAGTGTAAAGTCGTCAAGTTTTGAGTTAGTTGATCGACTTCTTCCAGGGACAAAAATCAAGTTGGAAGCAAACTATGATTGGACTGAGCTACAAGTTGGGCACGTGTTGTACGTGTCACACATGACAAATATGTCGAACTTAATCCAACGGACATCACGCCTCAACCCAATCACATGTGATGTACATGCGATGAGTATAAATGAAATGTGACGGACAACGGACAACGAATTTGCATTGCGATTGCTTCATGTAGGTTATTTTCGAATTCCTAGGCAAACACGTTTTGTTTTTAATTCTTTGCCCCACTGCTGTCTCAGTCTCATGTTGTACTCCACCCTCCAGTGTGCCGTCTGTCAAGGTGCGTGCGAAAGGGTTGTGTCGCGTTTGCTCATCTGCAGCATAAAAAGCCGATTTGCATATCTCGTTGAATATCTACTCGGTAATGGTGCACAATGTGCGCGAGGCGTCCATCTGACGATTGTAAAAAATTATGAACTGTGACTCTCTCTATGGCGAGCACACCCTGAATTCAAATTTACTGCAATTTAATATAATTTACCACAATTCAGCTTAGCCAGCCCGAGTGCATTAAAAGGTATTATGCAGAAAAATGAAAGGTGTTTAATACGTTATTTCTCACTTTTGAAATGAATATGCTATAATTACGAATTCGTGCAGAGCGGCATGTCAAAGCATGCGGCTCTGGTTATATCATTGGGCATTATTTATTATTTCTGCTTGTGTGCATTGTTTTTGGCATGCAACCAGTTCCGATAAATTTCGATTTTATTGGTGTGCATTCCAGCTTTACACCATTTTTATGTTGATTAAATTTCGTATTTAATGCGCTCTGCATGCGTCATAAATACTACAAATGCGATGGCTAAAGAGTTCATATTTTTGCCTACAATTCAAACATGCCATAAATTATTCCAAATAACACGAAACAATTTCATTAGCGCATATACGCACGCGGCAGAGCCAAATGTGTGCATTGGTGTTGTGGAATTTCGTTCCTGCAATTTTTTGCTTTATTGTTCTTTAATTAAAACCAACTGGTTGCTGTGTAGCCATTGTTTTTCGCGCTGCAGGCTTGCGTCAAGGGGTAAAACGCGCGCGGAAAATATTTTTTCATATCACAATCACTATTCATTCGTTCTTGCACGATGTGGTGTGCAACTAACGGCCGGCTGCAACCCTTTCGAGATTTTTTTTGCGTTGGTGTCGAATGTTTGTTCCACTTTTGTTTTTTTTTTGCATCTAATTCATTATGTAAGCATCTCTGACAAAGGCAACGGGATATAGTTTTTACGTGGATTTCTTGCATGAACATTGAGCATATGATATTTCAATGAGGACAAGACCCCTCATGTGAGTTGGATGTAAGAGAAAAAAAACTGCACAAAAAATAATTCATCTGGGGAGGAATCGCTTTGGTAAGTACTGATTTGAAGCTTGCAGTATTTAATATATTAATTTATGACCACCCTAGATTCCATACTAGATTTAGAGCGGAGAAAGAACTTACGACTTCCAAATGGTTTTGGTTTCGTCAATTGACGCGACATAATTTCTTGCCACACGTGCCATACAATGTTTGAGCAGTTTTCATAACCCCGCGGTGCCGTTACAGAATTCTTGATAAGAAATGCAAATTGCGATTCCTGCCGAATGTTGCAATCCACTGAAAATGTCCGCCGCTTGTCAGAAAAGTGCAATCCGCGTACTAATGACACTCGAGTCCGCAAGAGCGCTGAGCTAATTAATTAGTTGTAAACATGCATTCGTTAATTATAGCAATCAAACGCATTATAATGGCTATTAGTGACCATCGCAATCGGCTTGCAGCGTATTTAATTGTCCGTTAATTATTGGATCATTTCGCAAGGGACGTAACCAAATACGCAAGTGACGATCGTGAAGAAGTTGCGTTAATTAATAGGCTGCATCACATTCATGTGCGTTGTGCAGCTTTGAAATATTTCGTTGATATACTTTAGCGTTAATTAGCAAACCTAGTCAATATCCAGCTGGGCACTAAAACGATAAACATTTTTCATCAATATTTTGACATTTACTATCGCTTAATTGGGCACCCATTATCATTTCAACATAAATGTTAAATGTCATCTGTTGGACATCATTATCATGTCTTTGCTATTGCGCAAGGGTAAATGAAATTGTTTACCATGTCGATGATAGTAACTGCCAATTGCCTCCTACAACAAAGCAACAAAGCTAAATGATTGATGACATTTTTAATTATTAAGTCAATACATTGACGAGGAGTCTTGGAAGTGTGTGGAGAATCGAATTGATGCCCTGAGCACAATTCGGTAAAGTGAAGTTTGCAATTTCTGTTTGCATCCTACGAAAATGATGATCTCACTCATTCGCATTATGATGGTGGTCAATTGCTTGCGATGTACAAGCGTCGCCTACGCGTTAATGCAATTTTTTCAACGCCACACCAGCCAAATGCAACAAAAATATGCCTGCAATGAAGTCAACTAGAAGCAGCTGCATGGCGTAATAAAATGACCTCAAAGCATCGTTTGAATCATCAATAATTGCCATTAATCATTGGATAGCACAACGTGCAATAATAGCCATTTATTAAATTAGCATTAATCCACTAGTCAAATCACTTTTTTGTGGTTTCCTTTCTTTCCTGGCCCAACAACAATAACCGTTTTATGCTCGTATGTCGACTTTTCCAAGGCCGGATCAATTTGCATGGATCTGTAGGTGCGTAAGAATCGCCACATGAATAATTTGCATTGCCCACAATAAATTATAAGCCGATGCGCATTCTGTGATCATGTACGAATTTATTTATTGCGCGCCGCTGCGGCGATTTTATTATTCACAGCGGCGGCGATGATTGCTGAGGATGGTCGATGATTGTCATCGGACGAAAGTGAGTTCGTGCTCAATGACAACGAACAATGCATTCTTTGTCCGCTCTTGCTTTTTTCCGCTCAAACTCTTTATTGCTGCTTGGTATTTGACAATAAACTATTTAGCCAGTGCTAAACGTTGTTTTTTCCTCGCTGCCTTGTGCAATGGACTGCCGAGAATTAGTATTGGCATAAATTTCCTTCGAAATAATTCTTGTCAATGCGCAGTGTGTACGCGCGCATTGTGCTAAGAGAATGCATGAATTTTGCAATTTTATTACCAGGGCCACTCCTCAATTCCGTGGCTGGCTGTATCCATCCGGGTAGAATTTCTATGTAGGTTTATTTGTTAACACTTTTTGTTGGCGCACTTTCCACAGCCACACAGTGCGCCCAATGAAAAAGTAGAAAAGTGCATTCCAACTTCTCCAAGCAATATCTCCATGGGACACAATTCGCTGCGTAATTAAATCGCGAATTTATGTTGCTTTATTCCTGCGATCTGTGAAACATATCCAAAAGTGCAGCACATTTCTGCATACCAGCTGATACTACCACACTCCAGCAACCACTCACACATTGCATGACTGTCCTATGTTATTACCCTGACAATAACTAATTAGCTTGACAATGCGTGGCAATTTGTGTGCTACAATGCCATAACTTGCACTGCAAGCAGATAAATTGCTCTGAAAACTTGTACAGATAACTTGCGTTTGGATTTCTCTGGTAAACAACCCGCTGGAATGCACGTAATCTACACCAGCTGGATGCAAGTACACTCGGATATGTTGGCAATTAGCAGGATATTTAGAAAAGGTACTTGCCGTGTAGTATTGATACGCGACTTGATTTCGCGTGGAAATATAGAAACCGCGGTAATTGGAGCAGACCCATTAACAATAATTCTTGCTGACACTCGACGTACAATTAATTTAACAACTGCATGCTGAAAGTGGTCACGGAAAAGTGGAAAAAATTAATAATCTAATAACGTCGATGGCGAGCGAACAACTAATGCAAGGAATGTAACAATGTGAAATTAAGCGGTTCGTGATAGAGTGGAGTAATGAAGAAAATGGCTTCTAAGTTTCCGGTGAAATTCTCGTATGCGGAAGGAAATTGCCCTGCAAGTGCTGAAATGAGTACGAATGTACACACATTCAGCGGTATAAATTAATTTATTATTTCTTCATGCTTAGCTTGAGTTTGCTGGCATTTGGAGCAATTTCAGTGTCGTTTCCACTATATATTCTCCAAGCGCTTGTAATCATTTGTCTTAGCAGTGCTGTATTAAATTTAATTACAAACATTCCTCGTAAATAATTACGATTTATCATTAGCACTCACTGTACAATTATTGGCTGGAACATATCAATCTAAAAAGCACCAAGACATTTTTTCATCTCAAATCTACGGAAAGTACATTGATTCTGCACAAACGGGATCAAAGAAAGCCGCCTCAATTATGAAAACATACATTAATTAATATTTAGATAAACGGTTCTTGCCGCCTTACCAATAAAACGACATCAAGTGACTTATATCTTCGCATGCTCGCCTTTTGCGCGAGCAAATTATTCTTCGCTCAAATAAGTTTCTTATCGTCGTTCCATTCGTACAGTTCGATCCGGCGGTGCGCTATTTCGTTTTATTCGTCATTTCGCCAGCGTTTACGAGCACCGTCGTAATGAATGCGTTGCATTACATGGCGTAAATGCGTTTTGTTTATTCACGTATGGCAAATGCGGCATTTCAATATGCATCGCATTGCTCACCTTCATCTGCAAGCGTGAGAGGTGCGTGCAGCCGTGAAATGTTGCAATGGTCGTTAACGCCGAATAGGAACGTTCCATAGCGCCACAATTTCAGCAACGCACTTAAAATTAATTATTAACAAGTTTATGATATTATAGGTAGCCCACAAATGGTTAGGTTATACATAAAGTGCCAACGAAGGTGAATTCTAACCTAACATCCATAGGAGTTTCAAACAAGGCGGCTCTGAGTGTATCTCATTTATTGCAGAATTATGAGATTCGTTACATTTTGCACAGATGCGATTGCTAATTGTAATCACTGTGCGTGAGTGGCTTGCAGTTTGATGAGGTGGAGAAGCTAATAAACTCAGATACAGAATGAAATCATAGACCTGGTGTGATTAGCACACAATGGCTCTTGCAACACGCAGTTGTTATTATCATTTGTCGATTTTAATATTTTCTACTTGTTTATTCACACCTAACGATGATTAAAGAAGCAAAAATTATACTTCCTGGCATTTGTATGCATACTTGCTTGCCTATATTACAATTTAATCACAATAGAGTTTTTTACTTTTACATGGACGAACTCTATGCTTGAGTAATTCAAGTATACGTTTCGCACGTGCTTGGCCACTTTCAACTTTATCATCATCATTTGTTTATGAAAAAAGTGGCCTTAAAGCAATATAATAAATAATACATTTGCGGACGCAGTGTTTGCCCAGTTGCCTACATGACTTGAAGTGCAAACTTTCAATTCTTCATTATTATTATTAATCAAAAGCGACTCGACGTTTTGCGCACGTAATCTAATCTGTAGTAATGCATCGTGTTGTGATATCATATTCGAAAGGTGTTATTACAGCGCCTACGTAAATATTTCCATGCTGCTTGATTTCCGAGTTTTCATTGAAGCTGAAACACTGCGTCCGCCCAGTAAGAAAATTATTTCGTAATTATAAGGCTTCAGCGTGTCCACCAGCGCCTTTTCATTCGGTAATATATTACACTGCAACAGACACTATTTGCACATGATCGAAAAAGGCAGCCAGGTCCTCGTTGATATTTGCCCTAAACTAAACTTTCCATCCAGCTGCACTCCTCGCCGGCTGGTTTCCATCGAATCACGTACATTTTTCTCCTTTTCCGCGCGTGGCTTGTCCATTGCCGACGCCTCGGAATGCACAAATTACTTCACACTTCCTTATTCATCCTTCAGCGCCATGTACGCTTGCGTCCAAAGAGTGGACAAGTTGCGCAGGTAATTTCCAGCGACTTGTGCAAATGTGCGCGCCGTTAAAGATCGACACTGCGAGCAAATAACAAATTAGATATACTTGGGGAGGCACGGGGAAAAAACGAGCAAATGAAAAATGCATGTGGGCACGTCGAGCATTGGCCGATTAAATTAGACGCACAACATAAAATTTAATTAAATGATGCCAGCGATTGCTGGGAAAAGAACTAATAAGAATTTATGGCAAATGACGCTGGAGTAGTTCGGCGCGCAGAAGTCATAATCGTACGCCATACTGACATTAATTAATTTCGAAATTGGTTTTTGGCTACATCGGACACATTCTCAAGTGGATAATCACGCGACGATGATGAAGCGCATTAGAGATGTTTGGCGTTTGTATGAATGAGAATTAATGATGCGCACTGGTCGCGCATGAGACAAATTACGAGGCACTCGCTGTACGTCGTGTGGACGCCGGCGTTATTAAATTCATTTGACATCTGGGATGAATGTTGGCGATATTATGTTGGAATATTTTAATGTTGTGCTTTAACCACTCTGGAATATTAAAATTAAGTGGTCACTAAAATTGTGCACTGTATTTTATCATGTAAGCGTCTTAAAACTTAAATTACTTCGCATTGTGCCATCTGGTGGTGTGTAGTTAGTGCAGCGTTAGTGTCAAGTTGCACGTGTGTGCTTTGAGTGCAGCCATTGGTGTTAAGTCATGTCCGCCGTGCTAAAAGCGCTCTGAAGGCTGTAAATAAAGTGAATAAGCCCGCATACATTTTCCTCAATTTACGTTAATGAACTTGGCGCTAAAACCGGTAATCCAGGCGTGCGCGCGGTCGTGGTTTATGGCTGGGGCATGAAGAAAACTCATCAGATATCCCTCAAACGTCACCGCAACCAACGTGGTAAAGGCACTATTAAATAATGATTGTTATTTGATTGAATAGAATAAGGTCGCCGCTATGGTGCGTTGGCTTCACAATGGGCAATGGTTACCACAAGAATGGGAAAAATACCAAGCAAACAGAATCTCTGAGTCTATTAAACAACTCCAGCGACTCAACTTGAATACTTGCAGATGAAGACGCATCAAGTCAACATGTCCCAACATGTGCCCAGGATATTCCAAACTCCTGTTCACCTTTCAAACATGTTGAGAAACAGATTTTCGGCTGCATCACATTCGCTTCAAGGTAGGATGGATTAATGGCATCTCCATATAGATAGGGCAAATACGCGCCAAACTTGCCTTTTGCCACATTCAGTTAATGAACGCGATATGACTACCGGTGGTTACGTCCAGGAGCTGGCTGGCAAACTGCAAATGTGCGAATGTGCAACGCGCAAAACGCGCGTGGACGTGCTAAAAGCTCAACCGCCGCCAAAAAGCGACGAAACGCGGACGTGGACGTAAAGTGTGTGTGCAAAGTGAGGCGCGCACAAATGAGCGCACAAGTTTCCCAAGTGAAGCCAAAGCACTAGAAACGCGACGTGAGGGCAGCAAAACATCGTTTAGCTTTTAACTCATTTCGGTTCCACGGCGGAAAATGAGCGACGCACATCGCATTTTACGTATGCTTTTATATTGTTCAGCATCTAAGATTGCTATGGATTATATGCTATGCTTCTATTTCTGATAGCAACCTTTGTTTCTTGCAATTACCGGATGTAGTAACTGCAATGTTGTTACAATCGTGTTCTTCGACACTTTCCTGCGTAGCGGCTGCCTAGCCTATCGCAGCAGAATGGAAAAATCTGGCCGAAAACGACGCAGCAAAACATTGTACGTGCGCACTTGAAGGATCATTAATTTTGCCGTGTGCCCGATGCTACGAAACGTGTACATCAATCAGTGGTTGCAGGAGAATACATCCGGTACGTAACATGGAAATCACTAAACAATTCATCTTTACCCGCAACATCCACAATTTAAATATTAAACTGTACTTGGTGCAGTTGCAGACTCACTCCAGTGCAGAGCGCTATCCCCACTATGCCGCCGCAGCAGATTTACCGATTCATTTGTGTCCGCAGCGAAAAGGTGGTAAGTGCGCAATGCAAACATCCACAAGATGAGCTGCTGCTGGCTGGATGGGAAGATGTCAACGAGTGCAGCTTTGCATTTCTGCAACTCGTAATAATGTCATCGACGGAGTGCCGTCGACGTGTCGCACCCGTTGCCGCTTATAAATCGCACGTAAACATGTTTACTTCTTGTGCCTGTTATTAGGCAGGTTACCATCAAGTGGATGGTGCACGCTGATGGTTGAAAAAGTGCCTGTGCTTACACGACTTTTGCTGTTTGTTTTGCCCTTGAACTTTGAGCAAGCGCGGCACTGAGAAGAAATTTCGCCTTTTTTTCCAGGGTTTTGCATGACTTGCCTCTCGGCATCTTGATGCCTGCACCATTCGATGTTAATCGACAAATGACCGAAACGAATGTTCTTGTTTTTGGCATTCCTGGTGCGCTTGGGTTTTCGGGCGTTTGGTGTGGCTCATTATAGTTGCAATCATCATCATCCACGTCCATGTGCGTGGAGCCAACGCGAAGCGTAGATAAGAGGTGAAATTATGGTGAAATTTCAACTTGCCCATGTCCTCCAGCCATCATCTTCCAAAGATGCTGCTTCAAGTGTACGCAGAGAAGCCAAACGAAATAGCTCTCGCATTTTAAAACGCACAATTTTTCCTCACTGCGCAGCGCCATATGCGGTGAATGTTAAATGCCAAAGCAACAACTTTTGCTAGAATTGCTTTGATAACATTCCCCAGCAGATACCGTGTGCATTCCTCACCCAGCATTGCGCAATTTTATAGTAAAATTCGTAGTAGACGCATCAACCATAATTCATGTCCGACAACGCATACTCGCATGCCCAAACGAGTTTGCTGGCTGGTGCGCTCCTTCGACCAAACATAGTAGAATAGTAAGGATGACCACGCATGGCGCAAGAAAACGTAAAGCGCGGCGCGTAAAACGCGTCTTACTACGAACGGACACGCAATAAAAACGCTGAAAACCTACGCTGCTTTTCCACCATCCCGAAGCATTGCGCCAGCGTCTCGTCGACGAGATGATAACCTATGCAGCTCACCGCATTTGCTGCATGTTGTCGATTCTCCGAAGAGGTTATCGCACTTGATAGCCTCTCAGATGACCATACTACGCACTCCCAAGACCAGCATCTTGAGCTGAAAAAACCAGAAAAGACGCGCTTCGAAATTAATATTGATGGCACACAGATTAATTAATACAGGTGTAGAGATGATCTCTTTATGGGTCAACAATTGCCATCACCGCTTGCTTGATTTTATTATAAGAGATTTGCTTTGAGACGAGGAAGGCATTTCAATTGGAATTTTGATGACGTTTCCTGATAAAAATTTGTCAAAACATGAGTAATTTTCATTGGATATTACAATTAAAACAAGTTAGCAACGAGCAAAAAATCGCCGGCCAACGTGATTGATGATCAACGAGTGATACGGCGGATCGCCAATTTATGCTTTCGATTCTTGGCACGACTGCAGAGCAGCCAAGATTATAAAGTATAATCTATCGCCTCGCTATTGCTGTGTAATGGCAGTGTAAATAACATCGGCGTACAAATGTGTCATGCCAAGTAATGGACTTCCAAAAACTAAACCAGAACTACTTACCACCAGCTCACCGCAAACGCCAAAAAATCCAGCACAAATTCGCCCAACGTCGTAAATCGCATGCAGGCGGCGATTTTATCTCGATCGAAGTCAAATTAATCATCGCCCAACCGCAGTTAATATTACATCAGGATTTTTTCCGCTGATGATGTCCATAAGTTGGGACTAATGCAGCTAATCACAGCGCGGAGCTTATATTTCAGCATAATTTATGCGTCGATGGCGACATGTTGTACTTGTACTAGTGATAGCCGCGAATTTGAATCATGTCCATAGATTGATTGTATTTTAAGTTGCGCACGCGGAAGTGTAGAGGCGAAATAGCACGTCGTGCATATGTGATTAGGCGATTATGCGATCGACGTGAATCGATACATATACGGATGCGAGCGCGCTGGAAAAACAGAAACAAAACGGTAATTAACAGGTGATCATTAATCATGCCTCCTATGCATCAAACTCGGCGCGCACATGTATCTTAAACTGGTTTCAGCTGAGTACTTCATTGGCGGTGGATTAATTTGCTGATTATCTTATCGGCACGGTGAGTTCTACATAAATAATTAATATTTAATACCAGGCGATACGATGCGAAAAGAGGTATCATGGTGTAGCTCATGATGGATTTGATAGATGTGATGTAGGAATTACAATTTACGATGTAATTTGGAGGCAGAAACAAATGAGCCGTTGCTTGCAGCGTTGTTTGGGTTGCATATATTTACATCTTTTTCAAATTTATTCACTTTTAAGTCGTATTTTCAGCGAAAACTGCTCAAATAACAACAATGTAAGCAGTTTTTAGTGGCAAATAAACAAGTAACCGCTTGCAATTATATAACATTTGTTTGGCTACGCGAATAAATCATATTTTATAGCACAATTAATGACCAATTAACATTATTTTCAATTCAATAATTGATGAAGTAATTGGCTTACTTTATCGATAGAGATTCGAAAGGAAAAAAACAAATGCAACTTTTATTGCTATTTGGGCTGAGGTTATGTAGGCACTTTGGCTTTTACTACTTTTTCATCTATCCAACATTAAACATCGATTTCCGCACGAAATCCGCTTTAGTTATTAATTATAATGAGCCATTATGAGTTGTTATGATGAAAATTTTACGATTATTGCCCTCTACATTCTCGTTTCGTTCATACAATGCGCTCGCTCTCTTTTTATCTCTATGCTCTAGCGACTTGGCATGAAGCAATATTTAAACCAGTGTCAAAATAAAATCATTTGCCAGCACTGTTTGTTTTTGTACTAATAACAACACTGGAATGTATTCATATTAAATTAACACATAAACTTGATACGCTCCGTTATAATTGTTAATTCAAACACGGTGCGTGCTCGTGATAAACGGAATATCACGATTTATCGATTTCATTGATGCATTCAATTGAAATCGCGTTGATTGCCAGTGTTCTTCATACACCGCTGATATTTCACCGCTGGACGTGTGGTGCAGCTCTGAATAAGTAATCACAATCGAGAAACGCCGGCTCCCTGCTTTTGCTCGTGCTGCTCGTTATGGGAAGCGATATGGTTTAGATTCGATTGTTATTAGAAAGTGGTTGTGGCGAGCGGCTGGTTGTGGTCGCACGTAAATATTATGCGCAACAATTTCGGCGATTTTTGCATAATTTTTCGATTAAAAATCAACAGCATTCGCTCACATCGTTTAAGTGTACTCAAAGTAGCAAATCTCGGCATTTAGATTTTTGTAATTTACGAAGCAGTTTAGAAAAATCCACTCGACTGCTGTGTGTGCGTGGCGCACATTGTGAAGATTACTCAAATTTTCCTTGACGATTTTAGAGGTATGAGATTCATCGATTGACTTTAGATGCTTGATATGTGATATGTTTACACATCCCATATTTTATCGCAGGTATTGCAAATTAATCATTATTCACATATAATGTGGGCATTGATTTCGGAAAGGTGCAACTTGAGTGAAATTTAGTCTGGCGGAGATTAGCGGTTAAACCCGCTGTGAATAATAATTTAGTTTCGGTAGACTAGATGCGAGATTCCAATCTCGTAGAGGCGAAATACCACGCCAATTTGCACCTTAATTAATTCGTATAGATTAAAGCATCACGGAAGCCAAGGACGTCCCTTGAGTCAAACGGATGCTGGAGCTAATCAAGCAATAGATTAATCTATGGTGTGTTAAATATTGTTGGTAATTAAGTGCAAGGCAACTTTCTAAATTTATGCATTGTAAATCTCTTCATTTACCGCAGATTACCTGCAAAAGTAACGTTGATGTTGAATTCTTCTTGAGCTATTGATTAGCGTGTTATGTGGGTTGCATATATTCACGCAACTAACTAAAGTTTTCGTTTGATTTAAAACGAGATTATCGCATAAAATATCCTTGTAGCAACAATCTTCATGTATAATATATTCCAATCAGACATAAATTCTAATCGCACAAGTTGTGAGCGACCATAATTTATGTATCTGAAGCAAAAAAAAAAAAAAAAAAAATCTGCAGTGTCACTATTATAAGCCTGTAATTCTGTCACAATAGCAATTGAAATATTGCCTGGACATATTGTTCCATTTTACATTCGCTTGCATTATGCATTACAGGAAAGCCCACGGATGAAATTTAATTCGCCGGCCGGCTGGGTGATCATAATTGTTGCATACCTTCTAGACGTATTGCATATCTGACATGTACGGAGCACAATTAAACGCAATATACAGAATGTCCTATTAAACTGCACTGGGAAATATGCAACCCAATGTACGACAGCTGCACTGAGGTGGTTTTTGTAGCTACCTGGAACACTTTTTGTAGTTTGGTACAGATTCTCGCCGACAAATAGGACAACATGCAACTACGTCTTACACTGTGCTTTGGCTTTAAGTTGTAAGTTGCGACTATTAATAATGTTTCAATTATCATTTGCATAACACGCGTTTTTTTAATTCTCAATTGGGCGTTTCGAAGTGTTCGTTAGCGCTCAATGTGTGTGCTGAGACATTGTAGCAACATCGGCGATTCATAATTAATCGACACGCTGACGAACAGGTGTTTTGACAGCATCGAATTTACACAATGCGTTGGATACGTGCGTACACATTCTTGATGTAATGACATCCCAACATTATGTACTGGAATAATGTACCAAATGTCACGGCCTACCTGATTTGTGCGCGCAGCATCGTTACATCAACTTCACAGCCCAATCGATATTCATTTTCTCTTTGTAGCGGCAAACAATGCGTTATTTCAAACAACATTGTTTATAATGCTGTAAGGTATACAATATGTCCAGTGCAGTTGTACTGACATGATTGTGCTAGCGTTTTTCCGAATGCAATTGAGGTTAGTTTTAGGCAAGTCCGCGAGCTGGTCGTAAATCAAATCGCATTAGCATTGGAAATCGCAGCGTGCATTGAAATTACAGTTAGCGTAATTTATTGGAATTCGTAGCGGGCCCAACAAATTCCAAACACAATATAAGTCACGCCATAATGTGCTCAACATTCGAATACTTTTCGCTGGGTGTCGCGAACGTACCGCTGGCAATTCAATGTTTGCTCTACATTTGATGCATTTGCATGCGGCCCGCAGTCTGGCGCAATTGGATAATTTCAAGGACGATCAAATGACTGATGACTGCATCCCGAATTCACTTGTGGCGCATCCAAGCAACATGCAAATCTCGCCGGCATTGTTTCGATCAACAATTTCAATCAAGCTGCATCTTGTCGATCGTAAACAACAATTTACGGGATGCCTTTGCCAATGACGCTGCGATTGTTGCTAATCGTGTAATTTTGCAGTCTCGGATTGAAAACGAAAGAGAAGGCGAAAACGACGCCTTACGTAGGATTATTGTTTGTTGGAGCGCGCGGTGGCGAGATTGATTGCACCTTAACGTGGCAACAATTATATTGCAGCGAAATGCACGTTCGCTCGCGAATCTAGAATAGAGCGAGGTTTAGATTGAGGCCTCGCGATGGTGCAGACGGTTTGTCCTTGTGAGCCGCGGCCCAGTTGATGACGATCTCCTCTCTTTGCCGTTCACTTCCTCGCATTCAATTCACTCCTTGCCCATTATGCTGCACTCCAATTCATACAGATATACAATATTAAGTCCCAACTTACAGCATGTTCCACAAAACCTGTGAAATCCACCTAAAGACACAAAAAACTACGAAAATTGCAAACACAGTAGTTGACCATATTTTCTTCTTATTTGCTTTTAAGGCTGCCAGCTTTGATGCAAACACTCACGCCCTCTTCGATCACCTCAACATGTGAGTACACACCATATAATTTAATTCATTACCAGCGAACTTTTTATATCTCGACAATTGTTTATTAATAATGTTTATTAATGCGCTGCCGTCAATTAGGTATACAGCCGTCGCTTGTCTTTGTCCCTGTGTTTAGCTTGATTTATGCGCGCGCCAGGAATAATTAAAAGGTTTCATCATGTGCTTGACTAAATTACTTCCCGCAATCAGGACGCGTATCTACTTGGCGGCGCACGAATAAATTGCGAATTATGCGTAATGATTAATTAATAATGTGCTTGTGTCGCGAGTGTTTAGCGTTAAATGGCGAGAAATTAATTAGCATATAATGTGCAGCGATGATTATGGTGTCCCGACGTGACGACTTTGGACGCAAAGGTGTTGATAACAATTTACATATTGCTGGGTGCAAATTAATATTGTGCAACAGATACCATAGAAATTCAATAAAATGTGAGGAAAATTATTACGAGTCAGGCAATAAATTTGTAGCTAATGTAGATATATGGAAATGATCAAAATGTCAAATAATTTTACTTTAAATACGTCTGTAGGGTTGTAGTCGCATTTGGTTCAGCGGTGCTAATTGCGCATGCGTAATTTTAAATTTCCAGCCGGAATCCAGAACAGTTCAGAATGGAATATGCAGATGTCGTATATACTAGACTTGAATCAATCAAATAACAAATCATGAAATAATCATTTAAACAGTAATAAATTTTATTTGAATCCAACATAAATATTTATCAAAGATATTATCACTTTATCAACAATCCAAGAACAGCCTGCTACATGAAAACACTGAATATATTCTTGCATTTATGCATGCCGTTGATGTCAGGATAAAATAGAATTACAAATAGTTGATGAATTATTAATTGTTGACTTCTTGAGGCTGCCATGCTTTTATTAATAAATTCCTAAATATTTCATCCTGCGACTCTGGATCCTATAAGGATTTTGCAGCAGAATTTATGTTGACATTGGAATTATTATTACTTTTTTAGAATTTTAATTTCGAGATAAACGTTGCAATAAATCACTATTGTGCTAATAACATTGATAAGTAATAATGGTGAACTATTTCACACTCATCAATTTCCAATTTTAATTGCTTCCACCGGACACCTAAACTTTTTTCTATATTTTATGATACACAATGACAAATTCCATGATATTAGGTTTAAAACATCTAGCAAATTGTTATGTTCCATGCTTAATTAATTCCACTACAAAACTGATACAAGAAAAATGATGTTGTACGCTTTAGAAATTTATTAATCGCATCGAATTTACTAATTTAGTGCCATGCTAATTGCCACACCTCTAAATTAGTATTAACTGAAACACATGCTATCTTTAAGAAACAAATCTCATTTAGAGATTTAATTTTAGCCATGTTTAATTTACTAAGAAACTTTCACATCATGACATTTATGAATTTTCTCGCACGGACAAAAACAATATTTATGAAATTGCTAATATCCCAGCAGTCAAGCCGTATGTGAGTGGCTTTAGAGTAGATGAAGTCCAGGAGAATTCAATTTTCAGATTTATTTACTTCGATTTCAAAGCTGCAGAGTTGCAAGTAAAGAAAAAAAGTTATTCAATTAAATCGCGCAACTTGTACGAACTTTTCAGCAGCCGGCTCCTGCATAGGCAGCGGGCACCAGCAGCATTTCGCACACATCGCGCGCGCCTTGCGAAGTGAAGGTTTGATAATAGCTCCAATCTAGTTATTGCATACTTATTACGCGGTGCGCTGCTTGTACGCTTCTGCATATTATAATAAACTTATTGCATTTACCGGCGCAAACTTGGAACGCACTGCAACATTGTGAGCAGTGTGCATTTTGCAAGCTTCCCGAGTACATCTAATCGTCTTAATCGAATCTCAGAATTGTTTCATGTCATGACTTAATGATCCAATACCTTCATGTATTTACATACAGAGGGAATATAAATGATACAAGGGCGGTTTGCGAAATGATGGAGTGCATTTACATTGAAAGATATTTGTCTAGCATTTTGGTGTGGTATATTCGAAAGAATGTTGAAAAAGTTGTTTTTTTACGACAAGAAATCAAAGCAGGCCAACGGCATGTTAATACACCTACAGATCAAATAGAGTAAGAAATTCAGTGCATTTGTCAACTTTATTTCAATTCCCGTTTCATATGACACTTACTGAATATTTGATGTGCTGAAAACGTTTTTGATATGTTGCTTTCTTCAGTTTAACCAGTGCTTATGTATGATTTCTATTAATTTGATATGGAAGAACTGCATTCGTTTTCATGGATATTAAAGTTTTGCTAATATTACATTGGAGTTTATTGTATTTCTTAAATACAGTTTCCAGGATTCGTAGCCATTAGTCCTCGGTGTCATTGTGGCGCTAGTGTCGGCGGCGCAAAGGTCGACAATTATCGTACGACGTCGCGAATATCGCAAAAGCGCGGTTTTTACAAAATCAAATATTCAATAAGTGTGAACTCACCTCACTAAATGAATATCAGACATCAGACACTGTATACCTAAGATCAACAACGTACTTATTTTCTTGATTCGTTGTAATTAATTTTAGAAAATATCAGGTAGGAACACGCGTGCCATCAAAGGAGAAGAACTAGACCTTTGAAATGAATCAATTTTTAGATTTAAGTGAGACTTTTAAAGTGGTCTTGTATTTCTATTGAAATCCAATGATTCAAATAGGAAATTTAAGTTTTGCTATAAAGAGTAAAAATGCCGCAATCACGTGTTAATTAAGCATTATTTCTTTACGACCTTATTATAAATTAAAACTACATACTAATTTACTTGCTCACTCTTTAATCCCTTCTTTCCCTTCTCTTGAATGGCGGTATAATTAAGCGACTATCATAACAATGCCAATTTTAATTATAAATTGCAACTCAATGCATAATTGGCGCATTATAATAGTCGGATGAAGAAGATTCAAACACATTTTAAAATGAGATCCTATGAAAACTAATTGTGTTGCATGTTTCACGCCACTTTAAAACGCCATTATGGAAAAAATACAACAAATTATTCCCTACACCCAAGCGACACCTGTTTCTCTTCGAAAAAGTACATTCTGTCTACACATAAATCAGTACCATCAGTATGACTTAAAAATATTTATTCCAGCGCGTTTCCAATTCCAAGCCGCAATACGGTAGCAAATATTTGTTGTCATACACCGCTTACATGCAAGACATGCAAATACGATACGCACATAATTCGCGAATTTGCAGTCATATCTTTTTACGTGCGGTACTAATAAATTTTCATTAAACTTCCTCATCGCGACACATCCGACCTTCTGCTCGTTGCCGCTCCTCAGCATCTTGCAAGAGATACAGAGCGGGCACAGGTAGCACAGTCGCATGTAAGAAGTCGTTTAATAAATTGAATAAATCTTACAATCCAGTCGCGCGCATTGCACGCATCGCATTACAACATCGGAATTAGCGCGAAATTGTTATTACACTTTCATGAATGTTGGCAATAAAATTTATTGAATCGCCAGTCCTGGCGTACACGTCGGCGGTGAATGAAAGATGCATTGCCCCATCGCATCGCCAACATTCCCAGCCTGATGCCTTGTAATTTAATACAGTGGCATGGCATGCGTAACAGATGCGCGCACTGGTAGCGATTAGGAAGCAAAGCCGAAGGAAATTAGCAGAAATCACTTTTTCGCATTAATTCGAGTGGGGCAACTTTATGTTGGCGATGATTTTCATTGCAATAAACGCCTGCATGATTAATATTGATAGGCATCCTGAAAGATCCGAGTCATTAGCTGTTGACATTCGCAGAATCTGCATCGGCTGAGCTTTCCGATGGGCAGCAAATATGATGAACGTTTTATTGATTTTTACGAGGATTTAGTGCAGACAAGTGTTGGCAAGTTGTGGGAACACATTCAAATGATCATACTTGCCACTTAATCTTATAAAATTAATGGGCATCAATCATTTTAATATCAATTTACTTAAAAACTATCTTCCTCTTTATCTGAATTCCGGTTGCACTTGTAATTACGGCAAGTCATAAAATGAATACAAAATCTGATACAAACTGCAAAAGACTCCTCACTGCAAATTGTGGTGAAATATCAAATCGTGATATTACAAAATTAATTGACTTCCTTTCTAGAACCGCAGCGAACGTCATGCGGTTTTACAACCCTGTTCAATTATCGTGATTCCACAAAAAGCATGTTTAGCAAATTTGTTAAAATTAATTTCATCGCAATTATTCCTCTCCAAATATAGTCTTATCAAGCTTTGGTGCACGGCGCGAATTGGTCCTTATATCGTATGCACCGCATGCTCCTGCATTGCCTGCTGAATGTCTAAGTAAAATTCTTTTTTTCTTCTTACGGTGCGATGGCCATTAATGGACGTAGAAGTCGAGTTACGGTAGCGGCGGTCACCTTAACCTTAACCGGTCGTAAAAGCTGGCGAAAAAGGCAGCGCACGAAATCAAATGAGGAATTAAAAAGAGGAGAAATAAATTGCAATCGACGAGGCTGCAGGATGCACTTATAGCTATCAAATCTTAAACGCTGCATAGGTCAACAAGTCAATGGTTATTTGGAAGTTTTATCGATATTACTTTAAACGAAAATATTTCGCCATTTCCATGCTTAAATCGTGCATATTTAGTGCTTATTGCGGCTTGCGACAGGTGTCTTCAATTGTCAATGCAATTCGTTAGCATTAGTAATTGCTAAGTAATTGTTGGCGCAATATTTGGTTGTCATCGCTAATTTTATGTGTCCGGCATGCTGCGTTTGGTCATCTCGATAGGCCATTTGCAATGTGCAAATGTTGCGTTGGTTGGAATTTTAATTTTTATCTTCGGCACCACAACCATTTGTTTATACTGTGCTGGATTTGGTATTAATTGGTTTTTAATTGCTTCGGTGGAAGAGAAACAACGTGCAATTGTTGGAATTGCCGTTTCTCTTCTTGAATGCAACCAGGTGCATTCTTTTGCTGATGGACAGAGAGTCGTTGATTGTTACAGAAAATAAACGCTAAAAAAAACCTGGCGTATCTCTAAATTCCAATCAAAATCGTTTATTTTAGAGAATTTCAATGTTGCGATTGACCAATGACAAATGCGTCTGCATATCTTCTCGGTGTTGCCACCAATATAGGTAACCATAATTCAAATTATAGTATTCCCAGTTTAAGCGTATTTAAGCTTATCTACAACTGACTTGTGACATTTGACATCTGTCTTTTCCCAACCAAATATGCCACTCTGCGGGTAATCTCTACTTTTGTCGTACGTTTGCCACCATTGCCACGGCTGAGCTTTTACGATCGCAGTGGAAACAGTTAGCAGGTAAGCAACGTGCACGTCCCGAGAAACTGTACTTGGACCTGTTTTCTGGCCGCAAAGCGTGCGGATTCGAATCCATTTCGTTGCGAATCGCGGTGAATTATTGACGCGATTGCTGTGCATCGCTCCAGCGTCATAATGTGCCATGCACTCCTTTAATCGGCCCGATATCGCCTGACCATTATTGTAATCAAATTTTATGTCGTGATGGATAAAAACGGCGTGAACCGTATTAGCATCGCTCGTCACGCCCGCCGGACGCAAGATTTGCAGCCTCGGCGCGCACTCTAATGTGGAATATTGCATAATGCACTGCACGGCGAATGCAAAATCAGCCAGCTAACTGTATAAGAATCCGGGAAGTGGCGGATGGTTCAAGGGTCGTGGGTTTTAATGCAAACGGCATCAGGTTTATTACTGCTATTTAGAGAAAATAATCACAAACAGTCCAAGGTATTAATAAAGGACTGAGGTTTGAACATGAAAGCTGATACAGCATTAAACTACTTAACGCGAATATGTAAGCAGTGATTAGGGAATGGAGAACAATTAAATGAATCTCTTCTTTACGGGAATACTACACTTTATCTTGTTACAAATTTATGCACATTTCTAGTGAACCATAGGATAACCTTCCAACTAAAAGTGATAATTAAATTCTGTAAAAAGATACAGAAACTAGGTTTCATACAGAATCAGTTAATGTTATACAACATGCAAAAATAAACTGCAAAATACCTTTGGTGCATGAATGTATCAATAAAAGTAAAAGAGTTATAACAATTTGTAGTCTATGTGTGTGACTTGGAAACATTCATTTTCACCACTGTGTGAAACTTTCTACTACTTACAGGTTCTTCTAAGCTCTTAAAATTAAATTAGCCCGAGGTGGTAAAATATTCAAATTCGTTCGCTTGTCTAATCAGTCATGCGACGCGCTAACAAAACGTCCATTACATAATGGCTTTCGACATTTGATTCTGCGCAGTAAATCTTCAATTGCAGTCCTTGCACAGAAGGATTACAAACACGTAATGCAATCCCCTTGCGGACACACTGTTTTCGTCATTTCATTGATAGCTGATGGCCTTTTCTTCACAGCGCTGCTAATGCGTTCCAATATGCAAATTCCCTATATTCAGCTACGACGACCGAGGTTTTCTATTTGCGATCACCATTAATACCTTTACGCCTTGGTGTTATTAACTATAGGCAAATTTGCAGCACACCATTATAACATGGTATGCCACTAGCAAAGTGGATATTGCTTATTAGCAGGCATTTGTTTATGACCTGTGGATGGAAAGATAGCTACTGTGCAAATGTTGGAGAAGGAAAACCTCGCTGTTTACATTGTGGTCCTCTCAAGACGAAAGTCCGTTTATTTAGTGTCAATTAAGTTGAAATATTTTGTTTAACGCCACTGAGAATGTTAGTTATTGTTTTGACGACAAGACATGCAATGTTTTCTATTTATTGACGCCGCGGTTATCTAGGAATAATTGATGATGTATCTTGATGTAGATATTTCAAAAAAGACGGCTGTTAAAAGGGCATGGAACGTATTGGGAAACCTGGTGGAAGTGCACGCACTGTGCGCGGCGTGACACAAGAGAAAAAAATCGACGCGTTGGTTCAAAAGGTCTGCGTACATTGTTTTAATGGCCGCTGCAAGTCGTAAAGCTTTTTATACAACCGCTACATTTATAATACTTCTATATATAACTATATACTTAACACCATCAGTTGCACCATGTGTAGTTCTATTCCTGACTTGAGATTTGTGCACGGAAATTTTGGGTGGAGATTATTTGATTCCAGTGAAGTTTACGGTACATTTTCGTAAGGATGACGAGGGTATTAATTATGGTGGTTTCGTTTTCACAATTTGCAGAGTATGTGGTAATTTACAGGTGGGTCTTTAGTTTCTTGTTACTGCTGGTATAATTTAACATCCAGCCGCTAGCACACACACGATTTGAGTTTCCGGGAAATAACGCTTTGTCACATTCGCTCTGCCCTCGGTGCTGAGACCTCTTGGCTTGATGCCTTGTTGGTCTAACAATGTCGGGAGGATGGAGGAAACACGTTTAGCAATAATGCAAGAAATGTGCGCACGTGCGAATTAGGTGTGTGCCTTCTTCCAAGGAATCTTACCTTTCAAGCCTCTGGTGCTTCTAGATCCAAATGTAACTTTGTTAATAGACTAGATTAATATTTTCATTCTTTGCTAACGAAAACATGTGTGTGGTATGAATGCATCCCATAAATGCAGCACCGATAGAGCAAAAGCAAACCAACACTGTATCTCCGTAAACAGACAATAGCTCCTTAGATTACGACCAGCCCAACGGCAGGGTATTAATTATCGCAAGTTTCAACTTGCAATAATCAACGTTTTCGAGGTGGAGTACTCAGTGAAGTGGGTAATCAAAAATTACGACCACGAAAAAAGCCACCCGGGCGCTGCGTACTTGTCGGCGATCAAAACCAATGTCTTATCGCCACGTGGTAATCAACGACGCTGGTTCAAGACTTTAGCTTCAAGCACAATTTGAATGCGTCGCTGTTCCAGCTTGCTTTTTATAATGTAACGGGGGACGCATCATGAACATGTGTAAAAAGTTGAAAAGGGTTGAGACAACGTGAGATGTGCAGTACGACGTTAATTCGATTATAACTACCGGCCTTTTTGCCCAGCGCCAGGTGTTAACGAATTCCGAGTGGAAATCTCTGAGTGGTGTGGAAACAAGGCAAACTTGGTTCCTTTAGCTTCAGTACAATTCAACTGGTCTATATGAGAAATTGAGAGAGGGTATTATTAACGTTGGCTAAAAGTGGAAACGTATTAATTGTTAGTCATTAGTGAATACAATAAACATTTCATCAAACAAAAGTAATGCAAACATAAAATGTTGTCTATGGCATATGCCAATGTTTCTGGCGTTGTTCATATTTCATTGACGGACCCGAGTGTACCAATTAGAATTAATTAACATACAGAATCCAGCAGTCGTAAAATGCTATAAATACGCTCAATGATGACCAATGTCTGTATTTTTGTACTTCGAAAACTTTTACACTTTTATTGTTCCACATTCGTGAGCTATTTGGTGACGCCTCCATAGATTTTATTGCGTAATTTTATAACAATGTATTCTATTGTGGGCTGTTAACGATGCAAATGCTAATTACTTTATACGTCTGCGAATTTATTTATTTTATTTGCAATCGTAAAAATCACATACACCCAACGCATATTTAATCAATCATTCTCTATTTTTAAACCAGCGAATTCAATTGATTTTTCATCAATGACTTCAAATTGAACTATCACGATTTGTCCATTAATAATTTATTAAACAAATAGCGATTTTATTACCATCTAGACATGCACACCACACCTTGTTTAAAAAACGCTAGTAATTTTATCTCCAATCGAAATCCCATTTGGTATAGTTTTTAGTAGATTTCTGTTTACTTAATGATGCATCAATATTGTTTGCAGCTTGGTATCTCAGGTCATAAATTAAGCCACCATAGTTTGTTTTTTACGTTCCAGGTTTTGATTGTTTCCATCGATTAAGATTGCAATCTCGCCGGCTTTTTTTTTTTGTTGACTTGAATAATAAATCAATAATTGCATTCAGAACTCTGAACATTAGCAGCTACGTTGGCGAACGCGGAAGGCTAACAATACAGGGAAAATTCCCAGGAGATCAGATAATGTTTCGCAAATAAATTGTAAGTGTTGCAAAAAAAGGTAGCTAATTGAAATGGATGCAAACGTACAAAAAGAAAAGAGCGTCAGCAACTACATTTAGTCTTATGTAAGATGGGTTCGTTTTATGTGAGAAATGTACAAAATTAATTTGCGTTTCAATTGAATGCACATGAATTAGACATTTGTATCCTGCAGAATGATCTATATCAGGTGTATTTATTGATTATATGGCTCATTTGATAGTGATATTATCCTTTCACTTCTCACTTAATTAACTTCTATTAAGTACTAATTTTGATCAAGAAGTTTTGATTGGAAAGCAATAAATCCAACGAAATAAAATTCCCATCGAGTGGGTCGAGGTTGATCGACTAATTGACTTAAGTGCACACAACAATGTTATTTAAAGTGTAATTCTAAACTCAGCAAATATTGATGACAACAACATCACTTACTCTTTACTTAATCAACTTTATTGACTTCCCTTTATTTTAAGTCTGCAACGATTCCGAATATTAGTAATGATTGCTTTGACTAATTTCAGCAACTTTATGGTTATTGCCACTCTCTGATTACTTCCAACACTCAGTGTGCCCAAGATTGATAGCTGTGTTAATGGTCAGTTTGTGTCGGTTCCTTAGATGGAAACAAGCTCCAAGGTTGTTTCGTTTCCGTACCATATGGTTGCCCATTCCAACAAATAGCTGCATGGATTATTTAGCAGTCTTGTTTCTGCCCCGAATTGTCGCGAGAACCTTTCTCAATGTGTATACAAATGCACAAGGCACAATTTGGTGCTTGACACACTTGACACCAATCACAGTAGCAACAATCTCAAGTTGGAAAGTACACTCGTACTATCCATTCGCAAATCGAACAAACTGGCGGTAGCGTGGAGTAAACAATTTCAGATGGCGAGTAACTGTTTTCATCTTAAAAGCTTCTATTTGCTGTTGAATTAGTCTAATTAATTACTGACGGCATTTCACGCCTGCCATTTTGTTAATTGACTCTTGGTTGATGATTTAAGCTGGGTTCACGACTTAATTGCAAGCAGGCGAAGCTGTAATCGAGCCGAGTTGATGCCAGAACATGCATAAGTACGAAAATTGCACTTTGACTGAGGCAAAAAGCTAAAGTTTAGAAGCAGCAAAGGTCAATTCATTATTTGCGTAATTAAGAAAAATCATTAAGACGTTTCGAACTCAGCTCCAACTGCAGATCATTAAGCTCGGATTTAGCCTTTTTAATTTAAAATTGGAACTTATACGTTGCATTATCTAAGACATCTGTATGGCTTAGCCTGACCTGGACTGCTTGGCAGACGATAATCGTGTTGCTGAAGTTTTCCCATAAATCATGTGTAGATACATGCCGATAGTGCATGTATTTATTAATCAATTTTATCTATCGAAACGTTTGCAGTGACGCCCACCGATATTATACCGCGTGCTGCATTTAATGGCATATTGCAATAATTATTAATTAACTTTTACGCACGAACATTGAGTCGAAATTGGAAAGGACTTGGGATTCAAGAGCAGAGTGGGCTGGAGGTGGTGCTATTATCTTAAATGTGGGTGCAAAGTGAGAAAGTGAGGAAAATGGGTTTTGCCAATTTATAAAAATACAGGTGTTATTAGAGGGAAATTATGGTTCTTGCTTAGGTAATTTCAGTCCTAGAATGTAATTGGAATGGTGTGGTTGTAGGGCATGGTGGTTTTCTGAAAATTCATTATATTCATTACTATATGACCTGATCATTGGATCAAATCACTTCATTTTATGTCAGTTCAGCCGGAAAAATAGATAACTTGTTATCTAAGTGAAAATTCGTTTGAAATGCTTTTCGTTCCGATGAACTTGGAACAAAGTACACCCCAGTCTGATACTTATTGTATTATGCTATATTCTTGCAATGCGTCATGAGTAGTATGAGCGCTCCACAATGAAACCTTTTTAATTTGCTAATGCGTGTTGCTTGGTCATAATATCCACCCGCATACGCATACGGGCAAAACAATGTTTGCGCAGTTATGGTCGTGGACACTTGGGCTCTCTCCGTGGCCAACAAACCCACGATGTGCACGTAATTTGTAATGTGCAGTTGACTTGTCGGCGACTGTGGTGCCTTCGTAGGAGTGTCGCGACGTTTCCCAACGGGATGCCTCTCATGCAATCCTCGCAGGAGTATACGCAACTACCTGCATACACGTCACCAATTTCATATTTCTTTGATGACAGTACATCAAACAAAGGTATCATATGCTATACTAATATCTACAAGCAATACGTTAGTGTACGCGGCTAAAAATGGCCATAAAAGGAGGCTTTACTGGAGCTTAACTAGTTTGGTTTACTTTAGTTTACTTTAGATGCCAGATAGTGTTAATGCATTTTATTAAGTGCTGTGGCGGTTGCGCGACGCTCTCGTGCGAATGTTTTCATGTGCAATGAGTTTTAATGCATTCAATGCATGAATGGCATAATAGTCAGCCGTGTCGGCGTTTTGTTGGCGTCATTGCAAATGCGGGTAATTAAAAGCGGCAAACCGCCTTGCCCATCACTGACTTGATACTGTCATCCGATCGAAGGGAAATTGCGCAATTGCGGCCAATCTTTGTAATCGACTATGCCAAGTATAGCGTAGATCTATTTATTATCGCCTTTCCTGTGTTATTACCGGGGCAGAAGGATCGGAACCAGTTACCGAAGTGACATCATTATTTGATATGATTTGATCAATGATTGACGACATGTTGTCCGTAAATATAATGTTGAAGCGTAATTAAAATTGTTATCTTATTCGGATTAGATTTACGGCTTGTGGTGCTCGTATTTTTTTGTATAGCTTTGCTTTCAGCTATGATTTGTTTCGTTGATGTTATAAATCGTCGCAATTTGTTTGCTTTCCTGCGCCGCGATGACCGTGCAATTAAAATCGCACTGCCCTATACATTGTCTGAACTTGAGTTCACTCCTGCAACTCCTGCTCTCTTGCACACTGAAGTGATGACAAGTGTGATTGTATTTATTGGAATGCACGTTTCCATCGGCGCCGGTGGGAGTGTTGCCGGCGTTAATCGGCCAATCTATAATTAATAAATTACACACTAAACGCACAAGAGCAAACAATAAATTTCTAATAACGGCGATAAATTTATTACGTTATTACGATTATTGTTCCATTATGGTGATCATTATTTGTTCTGAGACTAACTTATAATATACAACTCTCAAAATTGTATATTTCATATTGTGGACATTAAATAGTATATTTAGAAGAACATTCTATGATGCTAAGTACAATAGTTTGGATTTTTTAATTTTCTAAACTCCTAGAACGAGAGACAAGATACACGATAAGGAGAGTGCAAGTAGAGACAGACTGAGGAGTCAGCAATTTTTCAAAAATTAATTGCCACTAAAGTAAATGTTTGAAGTCCAAACGGATCGCAGTTTTATTATCCATAAAATTACTAGTTTTAACATATACAATCACGTCATTGCTTGTTACTTATTTTTCTCACTTTGTATATTAGCAATCTAATCAGGCTGAACGATATAACCAAATGATATATTAATTCGTGATCAACGCATTTGTGAGTGAACCAATTTGGATGCCTTCCCATACCAGCAGTCCCGGGTAGAAACACCATCGACATGATATTTCTATAATTGCACATGGCTCGGGGTTACACCTACAATCCGAACCCATAAAGCAGGTTATAATTATAGCACAAAACAAATATTGTAATCACAATGAAATTTATGTCGTGATTCATCTCAGAGTGAGCTCCAGCATGATTCAGCATTGGGAAAAATCCACCACGACTTTCTAATGCAGTCTGCATCGGCAGTTGATTTGCACTGGATTCGTTTGGCACCGGAATCCACCGGTGCGAACACCAAACCAAATAGGACGCGAACGCTATAATTTGCGCTGCGTAGTTAGCCCGCGCGGTTTCCGTTTTATTAATCATTTCTACATCAAACGTTAACTTCGTCTAATTCATGTGTTTAACAGATGAACTCGTGTGTAATGTTGGTCGAGCGGTGCTCGGGTGGGTGGCGCGTTTTGCGTGTGCGAAAAGGGAAGAAGGAAGTCGCAAGCATTTATTTATTCACTAGCATAGATCCTTCTTATTGTTACGCTAACTGTTGCGTTTTCTGCTCTGCAGCACAACGCAATTAGTTTGTCTTCGTTCGGAGCAGTGAAAGCAACCGGGTACGACGACTACGACGTGATTCCCTAACCGCAGACAGTGTCCTTTCAAGAGCACCTCACATTTTTCCACATCAATTCCGTTTGGATAAACTTTCCAAGAGGAAGGTATTCCAGGAAGTCTGCATTCCACGTCTCAAACCAGTTAAGCTTATAATTTTGCCCAACTTGTGACTTCCTGCAAATTTGTAGGTTAAGGCAATATTTCACGTTCGAACCGTGCCCTGGTGAAGAAAGTAAGGTGTGTTTGGCGCTGCCGAGGGCCTCGTGAGTACGCGCGCCCGATGCGTTCGGACGTTAATTGAAACTGCCACATTAGCGATATTTATGCGGCAATAGATAACTCTCGCACGCAGGCCGCGCACTCAAAAGCATCAAATATGCATGCGGCAACGGCCGCGATGTGTGAACAGTTAGCTGCAAGGCACGCTCGAGAAAAATTACACATTCCTATCTAAAATGGTACAAAAAGCATTTAGCTAGCGCTAACACTCCCCACTTGTTAGATGTTAGTATTTTGTTAATACAAATACAAGCTTGCAGATGCACTCAATGGCGACATTATCATGTTTGCTCAGAAAGCCAAGGCACTTCACCGTGCTTGCCAGAGTACCACACCTACTATCTTGTTAAATTACTTCAAACATTTCTTGAGAACCAACGTTTTGTTAAGATATCTTCACTACAAACAACACAGTGGGTCTATAATATGCAATTAATTACCATCAGCAAAAGGGCCAGTCATTGAACAAAAGCCAAGATTTATTAGCTCTGCTCGATCCAGAATTGAAAGTCCTCCATTACGTAATTTGCTATTAGTTTCATTATTTCCGAATAGCGCCATCTCTCAGCTGGTAGTATTTAGGTTGACACATTTTATTATAAGCTCGGTTCCATTGTTGTGCGTCAACGCAACCGTACGATTTCCCTTGGGACATTAACAATGGCCAAATGCTAGTGTACTGGCAAAACAAAACACATTTGGTCATAATTGGATAACACAGTTGAGGTTATGTAAAAAAATCTTACGTGATGCTTTTGCAGCTTTTGGCGACTTTCTCACTTGTTACGGTGGAAAATAATGTGTGCATTAGAGTAATTAATTTGTGCCCGTGAACATGCATCGTTATCATGACATAACCATTGCATTTAGTGTGTTTCCTCTCCGGCTTTCATTTCTATCGCCTGCGTGAGTTCGAATTAGTGTCAAAATGTCGCGCTTCGGTCGGGAATTACGCAACAAATTATAACAATAATTTATCATTCCGGTTCGTGCTCTTTCATGCACTATATGCAAGGCCTGAAACAACAGACTATTAAGTCCTGATGACTTTATCTTCATCTCAATGATTTTACGACGCTGAATGCGGCCAACACTGAAATTCGTGGTCAGGAAACAAAACGCGACAATGTTGCAACACCGATACAATGCTACAATGTAGCAATGCTGGTGGTAAATGCCTATTCTATGCACTGATGGCTGACATCATAGCAGATATGTCAGATATGTCCAGCCATTTATATGCATTGTGTTTGCGCAGCCCGCAATGTTCATACGCTCATGTCAGAGATTAGACCGATGCTTTGGATCCAACGAGCAGCCAGACCAAAAGCGCAACTGGTCTAGCTGGAAGGTAGAGCTGAATAGATGGTACAGTGCTGAATAGCGCATGGCAAATGGCAACTGGTTGCGTTTGTCAATATTGGATGTAATGTCGGCCGGTGGAGCACTTTGGTCTGCAGCTACAGACTTCTGTCAGTTCCAGGGCTGGAAATGATTCATTGTAGCAGCAGCGTGCATGTCGCCTGTCCATGTCGGATATTTCCGAGGCGGTTCAAGCTCGGAATTCGATGTCCAGACACATGTTCATTGTTGTTTGCAATGCGAGCAATTTCAGCCGCCGCAGAGCAAAGTATTTAGATCCTGGCGGTCAGATCTACAAGTTTTACCTTCAGATCATGGACATGTTGGAAGTAACTTGAAGCAAGCGTAAACCCATGTTATGCTGCAATTATCTTACTACACAAGGACTCCATATCCAACCGACATGCACCTAATACCTAGAATGGCGTTGGATTAGTTGAACATTGTAACCAATATATTCCACTTGAACAGAGGTGTAACTTGAATCCAATGATTCCAACAAGGATGTCTTCCATACAAGTGTTGCAATTTTAACTTCAATCACTGATCTTCTAGTTTCCTCCTAGGTCGGCAATGACTTCAGTTTATTAATGCGTGGGTTTGCTAACACCTTGTTAATGTGCGAACACAACCTCTTAGTTTCTGGGTTCAGCTTGCATGAACGTTATTACCTATGATTTATTTTCGCGCTTGTTTCCGAGCACATGAAAGAACACACTACATTGAGTGAGCATTGCACAGCGCCTTCACCAAACCGCTTCCTGCTGTAAAGATAGTAAGAAGCCTTAAATAGATTCGCACTAGTGCTATATCATATCGGATAAGAGTTCAACATGCAATTTTCTTGCAAGCGTGTGGGCATTTCGCACATGCATATCGAATCCACTTATAAAGTGAGAAATGTTTACTTTACCATGCGGTAACATGTTGAACTTGGCACAGGTGGATGTTTGTAAGGACCAGTAAATTTAAGGAGAACCAATCAACTAATTCATAGTTATCTACAATAGATTTTCAGCCTTCATTACTTTCTTCCTACACAGCTTTTGCATATATTTTAGGTGAATTTAACAAAATAAATTATTACTAATTAGTTAATAACTATTAGTTGATTAAATAAGTAGTTAATCCAAATGGAAATTGTGATGTTAAAATTCATTTCATATTTGACTACTAATTGCATGTCAAGGCTTATATCAATATTAATAATTGGGCATTTATTAATTATCAAATAATATTTTCCTACACAAATACAATTACTACAAATTAAGGCCTGCATTACCCAAATGCAAATGACAGCTTGCAGTGAAATGTATTCCCTTAATAACACAGTGTAAACATTTGAAGATTAACATATGAACGCATTAATTAAAATGGAAATGCATTCAAATAGAAATTCACAATTCATGTGCAGTTAATTATTATCAACGTACGCCATAATTAATATTAGTTTATGTGGATTATGTGTTTGGCTAAACAGAATTCGCTAATTCCGGCTAAAGCTCGCCACATTCAGTTGTGATTTGCCGAGATGAAAATCGCTTCCTTCATTGTGGCAGCGCATAAACAAGTCACTTAATCCCTTTGTAACGTCCTAGTCCGTGTGTCATTCCATTTTCGTGCGTACAGTTATTTATGCGCTTGTATGCTCCATGCATTTCCGTATTTTATTATGCTCTCTCCTGCTTGCTAATGATTTATTTTTGATGATACACCTTTGGAGCCCAGGCGCGTCGCGCTTTGTGTGCGCCGTTTTAATAAACTGTGTCCAGTCACGTGATGGCATGGATAGACGAAAATAACTCAAAACACTATACAGGCACATCGGATTGGATTACAAACTTGTACCAAAGTCGGGCAAACTTTGGCGTATGCCACGCCAACGTTGCTTGGGTGGGAAGGGTGGAGGGCAGAGGGTCTAGAATTGGTTTTTCACTTTAAAACTTTCCAAATGACACCTGACTTGGTCTTAGTCATTAATCAATTTTTATTTGCATTTGATTTGTTATGGCCATAGGATAGGTTGTGGTCATGCGGTTCTTAACACTTGGTACGTTGCAGTTGCACAGGTGTGGCACATGCGTCGATTACCGCTAATACTAATCAACTCACACAATAGCTGAACATATTCTCATAACGATGCATGGCTGCGAGCATTGTTTGCATCTTAAAATTAATCAGTTATAAAATGTCTTTCACGTTGTAATTGATAAACCTCTGCAGCAACCATGGTACATTACAAGACAAGGTTTTTCCGAATTTATTTCAGCGTACACTAACAACAATGATGCGTTCAAGAACGAAATGAATTGGTGCTGTCTAAAGTGCCTCGTCAATGATGTGACTGACTTTGACGTTCCAGCTTTTTGGTACACCATGACATTTACATGCTGTGAATAGTTATGAAAAATGCGTGTGCGTACAATAGACGCATAGAAACTCAAGAAAATGAATATAGGAAGATGAACCCAGGGTCTATAGATGCATATAATAAGTTTTCATTCAACTTTAATTTTAATCTCGTCTGGGACTTAATGGTATAGTATGTTCATTGGGTATCAACTGCATTGTTCTATCAAAAATTACCTCCACGCACGACGCGCGCATCTTTTCTAATACAATATAATCACTGATTGAGATGAAAGATAGTATTTTTTCAACGTGCATGATTCAAGCTTACGCGCAATACATGTTTAGTCCGTTTATTTAATTAATATTATTGCCTGGCAGACCAGACTCACGAAACGCTTTCTGGATTATGTGCAACGCGCGTGATAGGTGATAGGAGAATGGTAAAGGAACTACGTAATGGGGTAATGGACTATGTACCTACAAGAATAAGTTACCTTAGCTTTCATAAAATCGGACGTCATCTGCTTGCGGCTTTCCTGGGTTTCCTACAGAGCGCAGGCGCGTGGGCCTGAAAGATCCTATCATATTTGAATTATTAACGAATTAATTAGAATAAATTTTCGTTGTTGATTATAATCTGTTTTTGTGCGATATTTGTGGGAATACACAGAAGATGTGGGAAATGTTAACACAAACGCTTTGATTCCAAGTCGTTGCTTTGAAATGTCACCATATTTTATGTTAAAGCATCATAAATACTTTGAAAATGTGAAAAATACTACCATCTTCAACATAGTCATATTCCTGTGTATTGTTGTTTCGTTGGCTGGCTGGCTGGTGTTAATTTATCAAAAAGTTTGATATTTCCCAGTGCAGTGCTCTGATGTGCCCGTTGTGAACGCATGCTGCTCGTCATTACTAGTCTCCTTGTGTAATTTTGTTTTACGCGCGGCCCGTAACTAGAACGCGATCAAGATTAACAACGCGTACAAGACTTCTGACAGACTTAAAAATATGCGCTCGCCGCCGCTCGAATCGAAGACCTCTGGCGGCGGCGTGTAATGATTACATTTGTAACTGTCAATCTGGGCACGAGCCTCATGCGTACATGCAAACAAATCTACGTGTGCGCTAATGCATGCCGACGGAAATACAAAAAACACCCAAAATAAACGCGACGAAAAGTATGTGCAGAGCAAAGGCTGCTGGAGGAGACTAATCGATCTGGAAGGAAGTGGAGATGAGTAACTGAGCGGTACGAGGATGATGTGAGCACATGCTGAGTTACATGATCCGCGATTGTCACTTCTACATTTCAAACATTTCAACAATTGCTAGCTAGCTACATTGTAGAACAAGATGGTCATTAGTGATAATACGTTAGAACAATGACAAAAATTAAGTACCAGGTTTATCTTTATTCAACTACTTGCACTTGATATCTCCTCTCTCTTTTCAGGAGTTTTCCAAACCGAATTCACATCAAAACCAGTCATACCACAACACTCGGTATAAACTTATTTTTTCTATGCATCAAGAATTGTGCGCCTTGCGCAAGTAGTTCAATGGTGTGCATTGTAATCACGATCATGATCAATGGGTAGGGCCACAACTGACAATGAATTTTTCACATATGCTAGTTCATGATTTTATACTACGCACCATTCTCTATTTACCTCTCCTTTATTTTTCCTGCATCACTACTAATTTGGAAATTTGCTGAAAATTATAAACACACATTTTCCAAGTATTTTGCTTCTTTCTAACTCCGATTCAAGTTGATTTCTAAATACTCATAAAGTATTTCCAATCACACTGTATGAATGCTTGATAGATAGGTTTGTGTAATGTGTGATTGACGAATGAAAGACAATGAACACTTTGTAATCGCTGCCCTGGGCACGGCGCGGTATTGCGTTACCGTTTTTCCATCAATAGCTAATGATCCGACGACTTGAGTAACTGACTGGTTGACTGACTGACAAGAACCTTGCATGTCTTCCATGCGACTAGCTGGAAAATTGATCAAAGCATATGAGTATAAACAGCATTACAAGACATGAGGATATTATTGAGAAAGAGAGAGAGAGAGAGAGAGAGAGAGAGAGAGAGATGTGGTGGACAATAAAACTTGATGATTATCGTGTCTAAAATCCAAAATTTTGTAATACATTGTTTGCTTCTTTTTAGATCTAGTAGTCAGAATAGTTGTTGCTACAATGTGGAAAACCTCCATTCAAATAACTTTTGAGTCTGGAATATTTCAGGAAGCAACTTCAATACCACCATAACAACAGTTCTACCAAATCAAATTTGAATAAAAAATAACATTGTAATCTTATTTTAAGCCACCTCATATGTATTAACAAATATTGCAGTTGTTTATAATATTAACAAATATGACTGCTTCTACATCTCAACCACGTCGAAGCTTTGGTGGTGCCTTGATGAACCTTCTGGGTGTTGAGGCTTGGTGTTAGGATTCTAGTCATACCTTCGGTATGCTCTTCCCACTTTCTCAATCCTAGACAATGTAGTGCATATAAATTGATATATAATTGAATAAACACAATTGAAAGCAATCTTGAACATAAATGTTTATTTCAATTTTCCAAACTACTTTCTGTGCCCGTCAAAGATGTCATTGTTTACAACCTTATTTCAGGATTCCTTCTTCAAGGGTTTATAAGAAATATTTCTGGAGGATTTGAATGGACCGATAGCAAAGAGCTCCCTTGACTTCCTCTTTTCTCCGAAGGCTTCGCTGCACCGTCTATTTATTTTATTCTTTTTATTCCGATTTAGATTTGACTATTTTGAGATTTTCTAGGTACAGTATATGGTCATGTACACGGACCATATACTGTACCTAGAACAGTGTAACAACCCTATTGATCTATCAGAAAATTTGAAACCTTAAAACTTGTAGGCAACCCAACCCATTTTATTTATTTGAATATATCTTGGGCTTGGTCTCTCATAAGCCGAATGTAATTCGGAACAATCCGTATTTTCTGTAAAACCGTCTTTCGGCCAAGAGAATCGAACGCACCTCGGCTAAGTTGCTATGCAGCTTTCCACACCACCTTGCCAAGGACTTGACTGTCAGAACGACGGAAATATTTATTATCATACTTTGACCCCAATCAAAACAATAACAAAGAAGTCAGTAAATCAAATAAATAAACGTAAAATAAATTAGGGTTGTAAGGTGCCTGTAGAGAGAAAAATAAATAAAGTCATTTGCTATATGCATTTAAGCATTTAGTTCGGGAATATAAACATTGTACAGTATGTACATAACATTCAGGAACATAAACATCAACATACAGTAAAATTCCGAGTAAAAATGGTACCAAAGTAAGAAATAATCAAATATACAAATGTAAGCTTCTTACTATACTAAGCTCGAGCTGCACCTAGTTTGATTCAATTAATGTAATTAAAATATGTTAATCAATAGAAGTGATAATTGACTTAAAACCGCAGCAGGAAATATCTTTGATTTAAATGTGCCGACTTAAATACAAGAGTCCACTGCACTGTAATGACGCGTAAACCAGCGTAATTGTAGCAAACCGCAATTAAATGTTTATTTAATATTTGAGCCAATCCGAAGATCGTAAAATATTGCTACCTGTACTTCGCCGACTGGTCACACGTTCATAAAAACGCGCTGCGCTATAAATAATTATTTCAATTAAAAGCGGCGATATAAATCGCGAGCGTTACACTAATTCAGTATTTTTCACTAAGCCGCAATTTTTTGCCATCCGTTGGCGTTCGCTGGCAGCGCCTACATACAGATATAATTTAATAACGAAATTTATTAGCGCACGCTGCACTACCGGCGCAACTCACCTATGTGTCGCATAAATAAATCGACAGGTGGTTTAATGGCGTCCAGAAACCAATCGACGCTGATAAAATGGCACGCAGATTGCAGGCATCTGAGTGTATACACATCGTACACACATTGAAAATTGCGATACCAGGTAACGCAAGAAGTAGATAAATTTAGCAGCATATGAGAGATACTCTTGGTAGTAAGATACAAGCGGCAATAAATAACGTTTTAGTTTGCATGCGCTAAGCGTTTTCCAGCTGAAACAGTTTGCGGCTGTGAATGCGCCGGGGCGTTCACGGTCCTGGAATGGTTAGCCATGCAAACACCTTGTAGCTATTTGGCGCATTGAATTTCCTACTTATTAGCAATCTTCGTCGGCACAGGCTGCGAAAGTAATTTCAACACAAACACCGCTGACGATGAAATATTCGCCATTATTTACGATTTTCATGAGCTATCACATGTTATTACCAATTATTTACGATTTGCTGTCATTCAGACAACAAGAGTACTCATTTTACACGGGATTTGTAATGCTTTTTAAGGATATTACACATTGTATACTTCCGGCGTAACAATACAATCAGTTTGTTTGTATTTAAAAAAATCTAATCTAATTATAAAACAATATTCTTTACCGACGACCTCCTGAAGGGAAAAAGATTAGCATTTAAATAACCGACTCGCAATTAATCATTAATTTCCTGTTTAGACGATACAAATACTTGCCGGCTTGACGGATATTGAAGTCATCAGTTAAGCAATCATCAAAGTCTTTAGTTCATTCTATAGAGTGCAACCAACTCGAGATGAATCCCTCATTCCATGCTATAGGACGATATAATAGCGTAATTCATTGATGATTATTTCCACCTGATGTTCTCCAGCATCCTAGAGCTTAGCCACCGATTGTTGGAGAGATTGTTACGTATAGCCATCCCAACTTAGCCTACGATCAATTCCAAATGACTGACACATTCTCTCTTGGATGGCGTGTAGATAACCAAACTTATTTTCTATTACCACCATATGCACGCCACCACCCGCCAATGTGAATTGGTGCGAGGAGCGGAAAATACAACGCGGCGATCTGAATGAAGACAGCATAGAATGATTCGTTGAGAGGTAGAAATGAATGAATGTAATCGGTCTAAGATTAAATTATAGGCAACCAGTTGGGTTGCAGAGGAGATTTCTTGAAGCATGATGCAATGGTTTGAATGCAAGTGCTTGCGTGTAATGGCAGCGTTTTATTTGAGTTAATTTCGTCTTGAACAACTGTAACGATATCTCAACACCTCGAGCAGCTAGTCATGGTGAACGTTGATGATGTTTTATAACCTCACATGTCAAGTGTTAAATGTCACAGGGAATTAAGGTTAGACCTTTCTAAGTTAATTTTGCTACAATCCCAACGTGACTTGGAGTGCTTCGCGGAGAATTAAACTTAATCGGAGTAACAAATTGCTGAGAAGTGTGCAGAATTTTGATATTTCTCTATTGCTAGCTCGTTGAGTGTGCTATCTTTATTTTGAGGTGTTTATTATCATGATAAAGACTCATAAACATCAAGAAGATCGCAAGTTGCAAACACGTTTTTTACATTCTTTAGATTGAGCTACTGGTGTTAATTGTAATTAAGAATATGCTGAGTTGTAAGATGTAAAAGGTGCTTACATATGATCAGAGAGAGCGATTGAGATTAATAATTTCGATTTGATTGATTTCCTCCGAGGTCTACTGCTAACCGGGTCTACGTGCGTCCAACACCATGTAGGAGTACTCCACGTGAGTGGAAAATACAGTAGCTAAACTTATTAGAACCGTTAATTACTTGCTAACAAATGACTTTTGTCAAGACCTAATAAAGCATTAACATGTAGGTATTGAACTTAATCAAGTAATCCTTCGAAACTATGGCCTCTCTGTTTGTTTTAGGTAACTTCACTCGAAGTACATTTCAAATCTCTCTAATATTTACTAATTTACTTACTTGCTTGACATGCTTTCGACTGACTCTTGTTGGACATGTTCCACGATCCACACATTATGCTCAGCATTGTGGCTAATTTATTTTAATCGACGCGATGGAGCACGTCACTCTTCATTAACCGGAATTAATGTCGCCTAGACAAGCGCTGACGTTTTCTCATAAATTCACAAATTTACTAACGCTAAATGACTAAATTACACAGTGCTTCATAATTCCACCATTTCATATGGCGATGACTGGAGCATATACCAAATTGATCAGTTAGATAACTCCTTCACACCGGAGATGGTAATAAATATTAAAGTTTACTACCAAAATAGCTAATTTAGTAAGTTGTAGGTTTGGTGCCTGTTCCACCACATTTTTACTAAATTGATGTCTATCCACGAAATATATACCTTTTAGAATTAATTACTCAAAAACTAATTAAGATACATCATGTGCCACTTTACCAAATGGATGTGAAACTGCTACCAAATGTACAAAGCAGATTTTAATTATGTTACCAGAGGTCCAAGAACAATTTGGACAATTTTTAAAAATGTCAAATTAAGAAGAAAGCAACGGTTTACTGATTGTAATTCAACACATTGGAATTAATAAAGTTCAGTTAAGTGGACACTTTGCGGAAGTTGAACGGTGTAATAAACAGTCATAAATAACAAATTTATGAATTACGATTTCTGAACGTTATAATTCATGACGTATCATCACGCAGAACGCGTTCACATTAAGATCTCGATATAACAAATTTAAAAAAAACAATAAATGTAAACGTCGCATCAAATGCATTAATGCGAGGATAATAAACTGATGATAATATATTGACTTGGCATTAGATGATATGTGATAAGTTATTGCTAGTGAAATTTTGTTTGCATCTTAGTAATACATAGATCTGTCAAAAGCAGCAAAAGAATAACAACTTTGTGCACGTCAAAAATAGCTTCCATGCTAGAAGGAAATTCATATTTCAGCTTTGACATTAGTAGGACAAGAACTAATGTCAAAGCTGAAAATATTGTAATTTAAACCATATTGGAGTCATATCTCTTAAGCTGTTATAATAAATATGATTTTGTGATATCAATTAAATTGTTACCTACAGAGAGATATCACTAAACCCAACAAATATATCTGGACTCTCTTGTGATTGATTCCAGATTGTGGTCTTATTAGTACATCTCTTGGTATGCCATGGCACGGATTTGTTCACTCTGCAAAAGGTTCATTATTAAGCTTTGGTGTCACCAGATAGTGTCATGTAAGTCGGTTGACGGTTGTAAATCATATGCGTATAGCAATGGATTATTCATAATTTATCGTCAGTTTGTTTGCATTTTTACATCTCATTCTTGCCTTCCATTGTAGAAACAATACCGCAAATAGTCTAAATGCTGCTTGAGAAATATTGCTGGTATGGATTTGAATAGTAGTAATGTCTGAGAGAAGGAAGATTTAGGGTCTGGCGGACGTGCAAGATTTGTTAGTAAAAATATCGGTATTTATTTTGGTTCGCACCACGTGTTTTTGATCTCGTGTAGAGCTCAAGATGCCAGCACAAAAGGAAAAATAGTCTTCACTTGCATTGTGCACTTGTAGCTAGAATTAGAAGTGGGAAATAAAATTAAGCTCTATGTTCCAGCACATTTTAACGATAGTCTTTCAAAACTACAACATTATTTAGTTTACAATTTGTGGAAGTAATGCCTTAACAAACAAGGTTGGTAAAATGTAAATTGGATTATGTGATGGAATTTTCTTTGGAGAAATTTACTACGTTGTGGTAATCTCCAGTACGAGGTCAAGGACAACACCACTCTCCAAAAGTTTCTTTTTTATTTTCAACTTTTCTCACTTAAGTAAATGAACACGAATCTCAGATCAAACCCACATTTAAAATCTCTATACCCAAACTGTTATTGTATCCAAAAAAAAAAAACAAAAAAAATTATTTCCTCTTCTGGTAAATCTTGAAATCCTTTATTTCTCATCTAAGCACATCAATTCTAAGATTAATAAAGAAAATCAAATACCAAGTATATCATCCATATTCTTGTAAATTACACCCAAAAATCAATTTGCACAACTTGATAAACTCCACTTTGACATCCACTATAAGTCCTTTTTAATGCAGTTTGATCATCATCTCCGGCCGGTATTGACCGGAGGCAACTTAATGCTTCTCATATCTATCCATCTCGAGGCACATAACTCTTTCCAATATAATCGACGCTAACGATGTTACTGCTTGGATGTTGAACCACAGCTCCACGTATAACTCATGAGGCATCTCTCGGCACCGGTGTGGTAATATTAATGTGCGACGCGCCCTGAGGTTTAATTATAAACATCGGGCGCAAGCGCTGGACTCGTCCCAGCTTCTGTATATCTATGCATCATTCGAGGTTCTAGGATGCACGTAAACATACTGGTGACTGGTCATAGTAGATAGAGAGTTGATGTTGGCTGATCTCAATATGCAAGACCAACCAAGCACCATCAAGAGTTTCAGGAACCAGGGCTAATCTTTCCCTTGTTGGACATTCATTGACATGTTAATGTTTGTCACATTCCTTACTTAGGAAGCCGGAAATGTACGCAGACGATATAATTCACTCTTTCAACTTGTGAATGCTTTCAAGGTGGAAGAAAAAAGAGAAACTGCACCCCACTAGTTAGTACATGTCTTATGCATTTCCTTATTTATTTATCATGTTTGTGTGGTGATTGAATGGCGGTGGTTCTTACTTCGTGTGCATTGATTAGTATTATCAGGAGTGCGTTCGCAATGACATTTGGATTAATTCAAGCAGAGCAGCGTCCGAAATAAATGCACTGTGGGCACATAGAACCGCACGTGAATCATACGAATTAGACACAATTGCGCGTGCTTCCTTTGCTGATTGTGCCTGATCGCTCCTGCTTTAGACAGTTAATACTAACGCTAAACATCAGCTACAAACAATAACGCAGTGCGCTGGGCGAACAATAACGTTGCTGTTGGTGTATCTAAACATCTAATATGGTGTGCGCATGCAAAATGCATTTGATTATCAGGACAGCACTAGAAAATATTACATCATCACTAAATTATATTCCTAGCAAACATTTCTCCACAAAATAAAATCAACAATCAATAAACGACTTGCTACCACTCACCAATCTGTCAAATACTATGCCGCAATTCAAGTTCTTCTTGTTGCAGGCAGATTCCACCGATGATTCGTCCCTGTTGCTGAGTGAGTACAGTTAATACCAATTCAATTGTGCACCGCGAGCGTAGATAACGCGCACAGTGTTGATGATGAAAACCCGGAAGCGTCTATTTTTCGAACTCCAGCAAAACCTCGCCACTCGCTATTATTTCAGCGCTGTTTTACTTTTTGTTCACGCGCGCAACAAATGTAAATTTGAACAAAAACCACAATAATCTCAATTTACGATCGACTTTTTTTGCGCAGCGCGCAATTGGATTGGTCGTTTGCAAGAACAACGGGTGTCAAATTATGAGCAAATAGAATAATCCAGCACACCGAACAATATAGTGGTCAAAAAAGCGTTTTTATGACTTTGCGTAATAAATGAGACGCGGACGGATAATTGAGTGTGAAATTACAATGACAATGAAGAGGCAAACAGAAATCTGTTGACAATGGCACATGCCAAACAAGCTGACTTACAGTAGAATTATTACAATAAACAAGTTACAAATTATTTCCACAAAAAATAATTTAGCTTGGAAAATAAATTAATTAACAAGTGGAATGTTAAATTATATTCAGACTACCACCAACCATAACATTTCTTTCTAGATCTGCTAGACTAAAAATCTTAGAAACTTCATTTAAGTAGCTATTCATAGGTAATTATGTTATCTACCCGAAAATTAATATCGATAACAATGAGGCAG
>JAODGC010000007.1:2098895-2117891 GCA_027574925.1 Ecitoglossa quadriceps | reverse complement strand
AGAAACTTCATTTAAGTAGCTATTCATAGGTAATTATGTTATCTACCCGAAAATTAATATCGATAACAATGAGGCAGCTTGGGAAAAGCACAAAATAGAATAAACTCTATTACTACCATACTAAGGATACATAATTAACGTAGAGTTTCCAAAGATAGAAATTTTCCATCCAGAAAATACTTAGTGCAGCAAAAAATAGTTTCCCAACATGATGATTTTCCGATTATTTTTTTTTTCTTCAATTTTTCCACTGCAGAAGCACGAATAGCTTTGTATCTTGACATTTTCGAGCTGTCGCTGCACTTGTGCACTCGAGTGGCACATCGTGGTATATTCGTGAAGTGTATGTGCACAACACTCGAGACGCCACCGCCTCCTGTCGCACAATGAGTCGGACAAGCACCAGGATGATATCCGTCCACTCCTGGCGCGTTCTACGTGCTCAAGTATTTGCATTCGTCTAATTCTCCCTGGAGGAAGACGTCTGGCCTCAGCACTCGGGATGCGTGTCGAAGTTGCTTATAATCAGTACATCTAGTTGTTTCAAGAGCTATCGTAGACTCATGAAGCCCAGGAAGGGTTAGCCACAACTCAAGTTATGATATCTACCCTAGGCTATTCTTACAACGTTATAAATACGACGGAGCTGTTTAGTTTATTACAATAAACCTGCACTTGATGCGATTTGATATGGTATGATGGAGTTTCTCATGCGACTTGGAGATATTTCATATTGTGAAATATTGTGCGTGACGCGTCCAGCAATTGGAATCGCAGATGGAGAACGATACTGGCGAGACAGCGTTGTCAACTTTTCATTACGCGCGTATTTATCTAGAAAGGATTCTCGTGTTCTTGTATTTTTTTCCGGGCCTGTCATAGCCACGATATATACGCGATGCGATGTGCATTAATACGCGTCGAGCGAAAACATTTCAGACGTCCCCCTCGGCGGCGATGACGATCTCATTAATTCGTATTAAATTCTAATTGTAATTGCGCTTGGCCTGTATGCATTAATGCACGTGTGACATGCGATCGGCGAGCATGTCTCACATCAACATGTTCATTTGCGCAAGGGCTTTAATTAGAAAATGAGCCAAATCAAAAAATGCCAATCAACAGCTGTGGAAAACATAGCATTTCTATTCCTTAACGCACTATATACGCAGCATACTTCTGAACGCAGTCCCCCCTAGGCCACAAGCAAATAAAATCCAAAGTAAGAGGAACGAAAACAGGGTCGAAAACAAGTCACCAGAGTGAAATATATGCCTGGGAATAATGACGCCTATTAATAAATGCAAGATATTTATAAATTGCGACCAGCAGCAGGCGAGTGTGAGCACAAGCTCCAGGAGGCTCTTTCCCTGTTCATTACGCACATAGCGCAATCCATTTTTGCCCGCCCGGCATAAATTCCTACGTGGTTTGCATTTTGTATTCAAAATAATTGAAGGCATCGCCTCTGTCATTCGGCTTGTTGGCATTGTGGGATCATAAATCATTTACATGTTGTTGCTTGGCGTACCGATGAATTGATTCCAATGCTGTTTGTCATTACTAACGCCAATGTGCAAATAGCATTTCGCCTGGTGTGCGTAAATGAGCCAACGACACCACGCTGGCGGTCCACTTTATTAAATGTAATTAACACGCTATAATTAATCTCGTGGATATGAACATTGGCGTGTAATACCGGCAATGCAAAGTATGCATAATTGGGTAGTGTTTCTTCGTTGGGGGGCAACAGGTGGATTAATTAAATTGGACACATGTTTGGGAGAAACAATAATTATTCCATTCACTCAAAACGTATACGTCTTAATAGAATTCTGATTTGACTGAAAAATATCAACACCTTACTATCTCAAATACCAAAAATCTACTATGTCACAAATCTATCAATTATTCTAATAATGATCTACTAGTTGACGACAGTAGTCATTTGGTAACAACATCTCTTCCTGATCACAATCTCCAGTTGAAGATGTACTAAAGTTATATGATCACGTTGACCTACTATGGTCCTATTCCTATTACGATGTCAGTTGATTGGTACCAATACCAACCAACGCCTAGATTGTAATACGCCAGGATATTGCGATATTGTAAATCGAGAAGCGGACACCATCAATGTGCATGTGGGCACATCTCTCAAGCATCGCCATCATCGGCGTGTGGTCTCCGGTGATATTTTCGCTTCATTACATGTTGTCGATGCTTATTTGCCTTGCCATCGTGGGCCACCAATCGAAATGGATATGAGTTGTTTGCACTTACCCAATAACCAGATACAACCAGAAGACGAATAGTTGGATTCAAATTAAATGCATAAAGTAGATTTCTTTCTGTTGTAGGTTTCTTATGCATTACAATACTGCTTGTGGTATCATTGCTGTCTAGCGTAATCTGCACAAAGAATATTCAAATTCAAATTACGAAACGAAAACAATGCGCTCGCAGCGTATTCGTGTAATTAACCTTAAACAATATATCAGTCGGTGTGTTTTACACGTGAAATGATGAATATAATAAGGCATTATCTGTGGCGTTGGATCTGACTGGCTCAACGCGAGCAAAATCTGCATATTGTGCTTTGCATCGCACAACTCCGCTGCATGTAAATCACCTATCTGACTATCGGTGATTTTACATGATCATTGTTGTGCGCATGGATGTGCACCGGCCGCAACAATGTACTCGTGTAATAGACGCGTTTGTATTATAATTAAAACGATTAACGTTTCAACAACAGCCTACTGCGAATATTTTTTGTGCTCAATGAGAGCAAATGAGTGTAATGCTAGGCACTCAATAAGATATCATAGTGGCAGGCGCAGGCAGAGTGGAACAAGTTTTAGTTGGATTTGCAAGCATGCAACTTCACATAGACAACTTGCATGTTTGTCGAAATTTCACTGCCGGTACCATGTTGATGGTTGCTAACTATGTTGGTCGATAAACAAAGTGCTTCGGTTGTTTACCGGCCACATTGTGTTAGTTGTGGTATATTCTTAGAAAGAAAATTGCGGTACACATAGTGGTACAATTTTAGATGTTTGAGAAAAAAAGACAAAAGCATATTGCTAGTAATTGTTTGCATCGCACATTATTATATTTAAATTAGGAATTTGCATTTATATTGGCTGGATGTAATTCATGCGTTTCTCACTATATTGGAAGCTTAGCTCCGAGCACAACTGACATTGATACTGTCCAATCTAGATGTTTCTGGATGTTTTCGATTATTTCTGGGATTTCAATTTTTTTTGTTGTCCATAAAACCTTGATAGCTTGTATCTGTAAATAAATATCTCTTGTAAACAACATTGACTTATTGCTTGGTTTGCTTCGCCTTATTCTAGCACACACATTGTTGTTTCGCACTCGCCAGGAGATAATTAAATTGATCTCATAGTATAATTGCGTGTCACATTGGAAGAAAAGTGTCCTTGCATTGAGACATAAATTTTACCATGAGCTTTCTACTAATTGCAACTTGGTGATAGCAAGTAATAAAAGCCAAGTCAAACATATTACTTCGCTGGGGTTTAATTGCTCCGCGTGGCATTTAGCTCCTTCAAGTAAGTGCACAATGTGATTATAATTTATTGCAATTTTTTAATTCAATTAATTCAAGTTTGCTGAGATTTTCAATTTGAGGACTGCTGGAACGTGCATGGGCAATTTCTGATCTGATGAAATACGATATCTCAATCGGTGTCCACCTGAGCGTTGGCACCGCGAGCGCCATGGGTGTTTAGAAATAATTGAAGTGGTAATTGAATTTTCCAAGAACGGCGCGTAGGAAAAAAGCACAGCGACCAACCGAGCAGTAAACCGAGCGATTCCCTTCTTAGTCGCTGGTGTATGGAGTGAAGAATCGTGCAAAAAGCATACCACATTCGCCACTCGCAAGGTTGAAATCCAAGTCGAGTCCGGCACTCTCGAATAGAATTCGCGCAAAGTGGAATTCAAGCGCGCGTCGTAAAACGCGAACATGACACATAATACTTGGCGAGGTGCGTTCGTAATCCAATACCGGGCGTCATATCCAGAGTAACCGATTCTCCAGGACAGCATTTCAATTTCGGCTTGGTTTCAACCAGCCGGCCAGGTTGGCGAGCCACGTGTCAGATCACTTCTGGCCTCCAGGGCGTTATCAACAGTCCAGCACTTTGCAAAAGCCTATCAACTAAATTCCCCCAGCTTGATGCAAAATTATAGCTTAATCCTCAGCTTTGAACAACATTGAGCTATAGTAATGTGTTGCATAGGTTAGGAAGGTGAGCATGGAATACCACATCTCATCATTTTTAATCATTGCACAATTTCAATGCAATAGCAACATAGCATTAAAATAAAAAAGATTGTACTGCGATAAGGAAACCTATTCAAGCAAGGTTGAAGATGTCGGATCATAAGATTCCTACAACCACAACGTCCTATAGGCATTCAATGTCTTCATCGTTAAAACTTATTTATTACCTTCGATGCATACGCCTAATAAAGATTTTTCACTTTGCTGCAATGCGGGAATACCAAAGCAAGCACAACTACACCATAGGCTCTATGGTGTCGCAACATTTCATTTTCTGGTTGTTTATTAGATACCGGTTCTTGTATCATGTCAGCGTGCACGAAAATTTATTGTTATTGATACCCGGGAGAAGTTTTCCTGTTGTGGGTGTCACCTGCGTGAAGAAATAGTTGTTCTCAATCCACACAGGAGTTGAATGCCTTCCCATATCATTGGAGCGGTTGCAAACATAAAAGCAGAGAACCGCATCGATTGAAACATTTCCATGTGGTTAGCGACCAGTTTGCTCTACGTTGGGATATGGTACGCACATAATTTAGGAGTTGACGAAAGTAATGCGATTGTGAATTGGTCTACTCCAACATTGGAGTAAAAGTAAGCGTAATTGAATGTCCCATTCGAATGTGGTACTTTCAGTAATTGACACCTACTTTATTTAGACACTTTAATAGGTTTCCAATTTATTCCAAGCAAGCATACGCGGGCTTGTTTGTCCAGGCAACAGTTCATTTAAATGCAAATCGAGGCGATTTATTTATAACATTTTGTTTATTTATTTACACATGAGCGAAATTCGACTTGTTCCATTTAAATAATGTTCAATAAAATTAATTCAGCAGACTGGGATATTTTCTGGACAATATAAAAGCTATAATTAAGTTGTCTTACTCACGTGTTATCAATAGAAGTGAGTGAATTCTTTTCGCACCCGAGCCGTTTATTACTGACTTTTTGGATTCAGACCAACATAGAATACGCTAGCTAGCGAGTGTATTTTTAGTTTTATTGCGTTTTTATGCTTTCAATGCGTCGGGACAAACCCTTCTTGGCAATACTGGGAGTGTTGCAGAGCTAATTTCGAAGTTGTCCATGACGCAGTCACAACAATCGCGCATAAAATCATCGTTAATAAATCCAATCGCACTCTCTCCCTGCGGCGCACAGTTGTACAGGGCATAGACGCCTCGTAAATCGAAATAGCATGGGCATCGTAAAATCAAATGTGTGTCAATTGATTTACAATCATATATCAGCACGTGTAACACGCACCTTGTCACTTTTGCGGCAAGTCCCTAGAACCAAACAGTTGCTGCTTCCTGGAAGTTGAGCCTTCCAACCGATTTCATTATTGTGATTCGAGCAAGCTGCGTCTAATTAACTAGTACTAAGCGTAGACATTAAGCTTATGACTTGATAGTTATGGGCGATAGTTGATCCTGCTGGCTGATAGCTATAAATAGGCCAGCGAAAGAATAAATATAAGCGAGCGCAAAACACGATGTGGGTGGAATTGCAATTCGCTCGCAGCACGAAACGCAATAAATTTCGATATCATTAGTAGATAATTTTTTTTCACAATGCTTTATGTCGCTCTGCATTGAAAAAAGTGATATTTTATGCTCGCAGCGTTTGGAAACAGTAGCTTATTATGTAGCAATTTAATAAACTATTCAAGTCAGCATAACGTAAATAAATGTCTCAATTACAAGCATATTGCGTTTAGCTATAATGCGTTATGCATTGACTAATGTCATATTTATTATTTGGCTGCCAACGAAAGATGCTTGGTTAATGATGGGACGGAAGCTGACGACAGTCAAGTAACACGTAAAGTATAATCACTTCCCCAGTCATTTTTTCCCTCTGGAATGGCTCGATTCCGCTAGACTTTGGAAATTCGCGCAATTGCAAGTCGCACAATGCCACTCTGGCATTTTTGAGCGGGGCTGTAATAGCTGCTGCGGCAGCAAAGTCGACTCGAGTGCAGATCCAGACTGAGTAGTGAAAGATCAAAGGACCCGTGCACAATCGCAGTCCTCAAGGCGCGTGCTTTTCGGTCCCGTTTTGGCTTTTGTACTTTTTGCTTTTCGCGCTTCCAAACGCGTGCTTCAACTCTTGCTTGGGGCTTCTAGGCGCAATTCAAAAATTGCGAAAATCGTCGTGCGCAAAAAAACCAGAGAGTCTAAGGCGTCGACTGGAAAAGTGTGGAGGTTTGCGACGCTTTTCACCACGTTGTGCTGTTTCGAATTGCATCACGCTAGATGCATCAAGTGCATGTTCTAGTGGCATGTCAAACACTCCAGAATGAATGTTGCTGTCGTCTGATGATACTTTTTTGCACATGTTCTTTCACTATTTATTCCTTACTTTGCCAAATGTAAGCGACACTTGCGTTCTATTTCTTTTGGGATGTTATCTCAGGCAAGCATGAAGCCAAGACAATAAATTACTACGTTTTTGGTAATTTTATAATGCGTCATTGTTAAATATAGAAAGCACTAGTATTAAATAATTAAGAAAATCAAATGATCTTAATATCTAATTTATAACCATACCATATGCTTGGGGGTTTTGCCACTTTTAAATGATAATATTTTAGCACATATTAAATGTTTCAAAGTAAATTAAAACGTCATTAATCATTTCAAGCTTTCTAGACGCCCGGCCAAAATAAGTTCATAAAATTAGTCTGGTAACTTGATGATCCGTTGCAACTTGCGTCTGCACCATGACCCCTCGATGGTCGTGGACACGTCCGCATCTTTTGTTTTTGCTCTCCGCCGAAGAAGAAAAAAGTAACACGCGCATACAAAGGCGTGCACATTAAACGCAACGCGAAACAAAGGCGCAAAGGAGCGCGAACAAGACGCGCGGAGCTTTTGCAACAATGAAGGCGAAAGAATGCACGCGCCCGGCGCAAATCTCGCCTGTGCGCGCATTGTCATCGGCTCCGCACCGTTCTATAGTTAGCGATACCATAAAACAATAATAACAATTATATGCGCCTGGTTCGTGCGAGAGTCGTGGTTGCCGCCGCGTCCGTCGTTCGCACATTGTGCACCTCTCTCGGACACTCGACAATGCGAAATTATATTTAATGTGCCCGATTGTTTCTAATGACATGACCAATATATCTGAAGCCATTGTCGTCAACATGTAACCTGGAACACGCTCAGAATTAGACCATAGAGACATAGAATACATAGCTGTAGGGGTTAAGAGGAAATAATTTGGCTTATATTGAAAGCAAAAATTGCTCACCATTCCCAATCATAATCCATCTTGATATTTCATAATCCTACGAAACAAACAACCCAATAAATAAACCGTGAACATGGCTTGTGTGAGTTAAGCTCGAAAGCTCGCCTCCGACGTGGGCATTGGGTAGGCTGAGCCAAAAGCGAGCAACAAGGCGATCGGAATCGCCGATGAAGCAGGTGAAGTGCTGCAGGTGTAGTGGACCGTGGGATAGCCACCTGTTATCACGGCGGGCACTTCAAACCTGAGAGCCTCACCCAGTGCCAAAGAAGGAAACGCGCCGAGAGGAGACAACAGCCACGCTTGAGGCGCGCGTCTTTGCGCACACACAATACACCCGCGGTCAATAACTTTTTTTATTTCCTCAATGGCTCACAGAGGCACAATAGTAATGCGTGATAGTGATGCGTACGCTGGCTATTCGTGCGGTTACTTTTTCGTCCAGTAAATTTATTCATTTGTTGCAAGTTGTTTTAGTACAGGAAGCCGCTTCTGATGCATGTACATCTGATGATCGCATGCGTACGCCGCGAGAATGCCGACGGCGAGCGAAAAGCCATTTGCCTATCGATCGGCTGGATAGCCGTTAACCCCTTCGTCGATCGTGGACAGGTACGCAACTTGCGTACGCAATGTACGTACATCCGCCGTCCGTCAACGGTATCGCTTAATAATAATTATCAATTCTTGCAAAAGGCCAGCCCGGGACTTAAGTCAACCTCTCTACCTATCTGAGGTCACTAGTGATGTAATAATAGCTCGTTTCCAAGATGCGCAGGCTTAGTTGACTTAAGTCGACTTGATGCTGACACTGAGCAGATGCACCAGCTTCTGATCTTCTCTTACCGCACTGCACCATCAGTGTCTTTAATTAGCTACGGTATTATTATACTCAATCAAAAATAACAAATCCTTGGTTCCTACTCTTCATTGCAAGCCTGAAGCTTGTTTAATACTTTGATTCATAACACACTTCATTAACAGTTGGACTTGTAATTATTTAAGAGTGAAATAAATCACTCTCTTCACTTTTGAGCGACTCGCTTTATAATATGCAGGGCATTTGCAATGCTCAGCATTCGCCTGTCTTGCAACTTGTATGCGTTGCTGTTGGAGACGCGAGTTATTTTCAGCGGTCAGGGCGCGGTCCATCAATCTTCATCATGCCCTGTTCCGCTCTATTTCTTAACGCCGACCAGCAGAGGTGAAAAATGTGTGCGCATCAGAGATTTGATAATTTGGAAATTAGTAAATCCCGTAAACAAATAAATCTATTTAGGGCACACACTCACGTTGTGGCATGTGATAAACTCACCGGCGTTCGTCACTTAATCGACACCCTCCATCTTTGCCTCGTCAACAATGCACCTTGGCGATAACGGACAAATTTCTCAATTAAGCGGACGCATGTAGCAAATGAAGCCGCTTTCAACAGGCATGCAAACACAAACGATGTTTTGATTTACCGCCGCGATGGAATAGTTTTCGACGTTATCGCAGCTCAGGCATCTTTGGGCTGAGTTTGTGCTGTTATCTAGGTGGCATCTAACACCAACCACCCAAATAAGGTTGTCTTCCCAGTGAGTCCAGTCCATTATAGCAATACCCTTCAAATGTAAATATTATATAAACATCTCCAGAGGTTAAAATTAAAATTGTTGTATCTTTCAATATGATTGATTTCTTATTTTCCAATACCGGCACAAACAAGGAGTTCTTCACTGTTGACACAAAACGGAAAGCATAGATTAACCGTAAGGCTTGGCCCAAGAAGTACTTTCCGAAATATGTCAGCGCCGATTAGGTTCGTCCGGCGAAGCTTCACTTGGGATGCGCGCGAACAGCTGGCAATGCGCTAACTTTATCCACACAGCGCGTATAATCAGGCAGCGTAAATCTTCTTCAAAAGTTTTCGAATCGAGAAAAACGCATCACAACTGTCTCCCGGGAGAAATATACTCGTGTTGCAAGATTCACTTTGGAAGTCGTTCCAACATTGCCAGAGTGCGCGCATTATAAGTTCAAACAGTGGCGGCAATTAAAATAAAAGCTTGTAGGGATATAACGTGCGCGTGCTGAAAATGTGACATTTAAGAGTTATTAAATTATGGTAAAATTACAACAAAATATATATTCCATTGTGTTAATACCATCAATGTACATTCAAGCTTCAGATCAATCTTTACTATAAATTTATAAGTTTTGTAAATGAACAAACTTTGACTCAAATTTTGAGGTATTTTTAATTATCTCAAAAAAAACTAAGTACGACTAATGGGTAGAAACACTCTTAAATTGCAATATTAAGTTCTCTGTATTAATTTAATTTTTTCGTTTTCGATTTTCGGACGCCTATTTCAAAATATTTATAACAATTGGCATATTTGATCTCAATTTTAGAGTATTTATAAATAACAATGTACTAATTTCAAAATAATATACCTTACACTTATCTAAGTTTAATAGTTTTCCCTCCAGCGATTATTTTCCATCTCATATTCAATCAAATACAGATAAACTTTTCAATCAATTTTCTAGTATTTATAATTCATCTAAAACTAATTACCAGCTAATTAATTGAAAAGGGATTTCTTTAGCTACAACACGGTATACTCAGTATTTATCTAGCTAAAATCATTTTCCCAGTAAAGATAATTTCCAAAAGTGATCAACGTCAAAGTGAATTCCTTGGAATTTTTATTTAACCTAAAAATAATTAGATAATCCTATAGAGAAATTTGTAAACCATCTCATGAGATATCTAGGATTTTAAATTAATTTATTATAATCCAAAGCAACAGTTGTTCATTGCATCACATTTTGATACAAATCAATCGTTCAATGGTGTTGTTTTCCGACGAGAAATACAAACGAGCTAATTATGTATATTCTAAAAATAACCAGACAGATTCAGCAATTAGTATGCTAATCAACGTATTTATTGGCATTATTTATTTACCAACCTTAAACGCTGATCGGATGGCTCAAGTATTCAAACTAGTTGGTACCCGTGTGAATTCCAGTCGGACTTGTTTCAATGATTAGGTGCTCATTTGGTGTTGGGTGTGATTAGAAAATGCGGGCAATTTCACTACCCTACTGTCCCAGTAATGATTGCTAGTTGTAGTTAGTACGAGTATTTATTAATATTATCACATTGAGCCCGCAGAGTCGGTATTAATTAAAATAGCTGAAAATATTTCGTCCTTCTCGTTCTCATTAACGGACTAATAAATTAATTAAGGTGACAGATGGATATTAATTAATTAACAACTTCATATGGAATACTCCAAAAGATCTCTTTTTATGCTTGGATAATACGAACATGTAACAAAAATATTTTGTTTTCTTTGTAAGTGTATTAAATGATTTGAAGGCAAATAACTCTACTAAACACATAAATCACTCCAAAACATATTTCATAGTTACAATATTATGATATATGTTCGAAGCTCATAAATAACCCTCAATTCCTCATGAAATAAAGTCGTATTGTAAGTTATTTCCTCATATAATATGACACTTCGACATCGATAAATCGGATAACAGCGTGCTACTACTTACACATCTATTTTACTCTACTTAAAGCATTTTATCATCCCCCAAACAAGCCAAAAAGTCATCCCTAGTTAATAGGCAATGCAACATCCAAACCCTCGACTTGCAGTCTCACAATAATCACTATAAATGTTGCACTACCTGAACTATAAAAGGTTGTACGTCAAAATCTGCAAGTACAATGCACACAATGCGTTCGATCGGTTTATTATAAATACCTATCGACATATATCAATATCAAGTGCATCGGGGACCTGATCGGCTTTATTGGGAGCGGGGTGCCGCAAGAGGTCGATCCGTATATGCCCCATTGGCCTAGCCTAACCGAAAACACGCGTGTAACATGGGTACACAAGGCGGTTGGGAGGATTGCAAGTTTGTTTGCGATGTTGAGGCGATGTATCGTCGATGATTGTCTGTTCAATCCGGATTACTATTGTCCCGTTGAAGTGCGCAGACAATAAAGTGAGCCCACATTTTAACCATCGATATATTATTGGCATGTTCGGTTTTGTGCTGCGCCAAGCAAATCCTTGTTAATGTGTGTGCCGAGCGATTTAAAAAGTTTGATCTATGATGCATAGGCGTGGTGGTTGCTTTCAGTTTAATCGCTTCATTTGCTAGCGAATAATAAATTCCTTTCGCATTAAAAGCGTAGCGGATTCAGGAATGCATGTATTTTTGTCGATTGCCAATTGTGTTTCATTAATGGCAGGTCGTAGAAATTATCGTTGAATTTCAACTAATAAAATAACCACGCGCTTGTTGCGCCACTCCGCGCAATTTATTTATTTATGCGAAAATTCGCGCGGGCTGCACACAATGCGCACTGAATTGCATTCCGCCATTCAGCGCACAATTACCGCAGACCGCGTGCCCGCGCGACGATAGTTTTATCGCGTTGATTTATTAGCGGTGGCTTTTTTATGCAGTGACTATCAATCGATTCGCGATTTAATTTAATTTATTAGGTCGCCGATCGCATTCGTTACTTGGTGCGCGTGCTGCTTGCAAGTGCCAACGGAATTGATAAGTAGAGCATGTGCGTGGCCTAACACGTGCGCTATTAAAATTATATTAGTTGATCTATTAAGATAGGATCACTTATTCTTTGTGGAAATAAAAATTTTAACTTGAGCATGATACATAATCATGTATGTGTTGCATATATAGTTGCAAATACAAAACTGTACAGATGGTATTAGCGGATGGCGCTGGTAAGCTCACTGCGTGAGTGACTACTGCGCGCTGCTCTCCCCACTACTAGTAGCGACATATAAAGAGTGTCATGTTTGAACATTCTTCACTAGTCACACATAGACCGTCGTTTAGGACACATCGGGCGCAAAACTGAGAATTCCTACATAATGAAAATGAATTTCATTTTTATTTTTTTGTTATTTAGTATTAGGTACCTTGAAAATTTCCTGCTTATGTTCACAATGTAGATTGCCCCATGTTGCTTGCATCTGCGCTTCTCTTTGTGACAGCAATCATGTGGACTGTTTTATTCCCCATTTGAAAAAGGAGCTCGTATCGTTCCATCATTAAAGGCGATAGGCTTTGTTTTAATCTGACGCGCAGCGTGTTGCTGCAATCACAATAAACTTCGTTTCGAGGCGAATTGAGTGAAGGCGCGTTGTTTTTACTCGTACAATGAGTTACCCTCGCGCACATTGCGCTCGTTTGGTTTTTTTCTCTCGCGAGCGATTTCACGCTGTGCAACGCGCACGGTGCACTTTGGACATAACAATGCGACCGGGAAAAGTATTATTGAGCGCTGCGCGCGTGCAAATGACAAGCATAATCAATGAAGTACCCGCCGCGACATGGGGTTGTTATGAATGTTATAATTAATCCCAATTAAAAACATTGACAATGTAAACGCCTGCATTATTTATGAGTAAAAATGTAGATTTTCTTTGTATTTATTGGAATTTCTTTGAGTGTTTGTGTCTCAGTATTATATTCGGATTCATATCCATCGCAAAAATTTCGTGCAACGTGGCACAAATTGAAATCCGTCGACGAGGCGACAGGCGGGTGGTGGCGTTGGAAAGAATTGAATGTTTTGATGCGCTGGCTCGCCCCAAGAGTCGGGATACAGTAAAAAAAAATGGGAGAGAAACCCCGTGATTCGTGCGACATATCCATAGTCTATTGTCATCCGACCGTGCGCGCTTCATTTTCATATTTCTACTTCATCCCATTTCCATAATCATTGCTTGTATATACAATGTGTCACATTTAACAAAAATTTACTTTAATTATAAAGCATTATACACTTATTGAATATCTTTCATATAATTATTGTGTGTTTGTAGAAAGAAGTCTTAAGAATACAAAAAATCATATAAACACGTTGTATATTGTACGTGCCTCTCCCTAAATATCTTTTGGAGCGCTCCCTTTAACGCCCGGTTAGTAGTACTTATTGTCGAGCTGCCGTCGCCACCGCCGCCGCGTCTTTCCTGCCCGAGTCCCGAGTGGAGTGGAAGCGTGCATGAAGAGGCGCGCCTGTACTCACCCCCGCAGCGCATATTATCGATCTTAATGACATATTCCTATACTCACCGCCTTAGCCTACAACTCATAACTGGTGGCTGATGCCGCCCCATCACAAATACATTATGCTCGTTTTCTTTTGTAATCAAAGTGCGTGTTCTCTGTGATATCTACAATATGCACCTAAAATATTCTCATTTTTACTCATATACGCCACGGCTAGGAAGGATGGTCCTTGTTTAAGAATGTTTCATGAACACAATTTTTATTAATAACATATGACTGACTTTCGAATAATTCTTTCCGGTTGCTTGGCTTCTGGCTTATTTAGATTTTCCGATTTTCCTTTACTACTTGTTACCTCAAAGAATGTTGAAAATTTTTGCTAAGAAATTTGAAGGATGATATGGACGTATGTTTTGGTTGTTGTTAGGGCGCTCTTAACTTGCTGAGACTTTTCATATGTGTTGTTAGTATTGTAGGGTTGGAAAAGTTTTTCCGAATAAAGCTTGCGGCGCGTAGCAACATAGAAAAAGTTCCATTATATGTCCCTTCACGCTGCCGAAATATCCACTTAAAATTTTAATATGTTTGCGCTCACTTTAAGAAGTTTTGGGGTACTTTTTTTTCTTTTTAGCAAAGTATGCTGATCTTGCATTCTTATTGTTTTAGAAATCAATAATTGTATTACATATTCCTAAACTTGTTTAATTTTCAAATATTTAGTTGATTTTTTCAATGGAAAAGTCCTCGGTTTGTTTGTGATTTACATCAATGATTTATGGTCCATAAGGATCTCGTAACAAAGCATGCGAAAGAATATGCGTACACAATTGCAAAAACCTATTAAATCCAACAATCAATTTCTCTCATTAACCATAAACATGTCATCTCTGATCGGATCTAGCTACGTCCTGAATGCGATAAAACAGGACGCTGGGAAATCCATTTTGCAACCCTCCTTCTTCAGCGCGCCTGCCACAATGTTCAGCAAGCTCCTTAGCAAGGATTGGGCAAGAGGCAATTTTTAAGGTTTTTGCTTGAAGCGATTTCTTCTTGCGGCCCTTCTTGTATACCCTTGCGCTGGGTGATCGATGGTTATTTTGCATCGCGCGCATAGCAAATTCGGGGGAGAATAAGGAAATAACCAGGCGGTACTCAGCGCACGGCGTCGAAAGCAAATCCGGATTTTCCGCGTTTTACTTTATTTTCGCCTTCTCCGTCTCGCTCGGGAAAGGCGCGCACGATGCGGGTCGCATTCGTCAAACTGTCCGCCTCCCAAGCGCGCCACACACTCACATACGCTACGCGCTAGCGGTTGGTGCCGCCTCTTACGCTCTCTATGTATACTCCACCACCTACAGCACGGTGATTCTGCGACGTATATGAAATAAAGAAAGTCGCGGCGCTGAAGAAAGAAAGGTTTACTATTCGCGAGGGGGCGGCTGCGCTGAGGTGGCAATGAAGCTGAGAGAAATCGATGGAAACAATCGCAATCGATGTGTTTGCATCTCCAGCACGCACGCTGCCAGAGAATATTTCCTAAAATGGTGGATTTTATTGCTGCGCAGAGGAAATTGAAGAAAATGAAATAAATGAATAGAACAAAATCTCGAACGTTTAATATAAAATATTAAATATCCTGCAGAGAAAGGTTTCTTTAATATCAAATTAATTAATCATGAAATCAAAACAAATTGGTGGGGTGCAAATCATTCACGACCTACCACAATACTGTCTAATTTCACTCTTTAAAATACTTTCCCTTGACTTTTCGCGTCCTTTCTCATTTCCTCCTTCGGTGCGTCGCGTTCATTATTCCCCTGGTGACCCAGTATTCAAGGATTTTCCTCCCACCCCACGTTGCGTTTTTTTAATAAATGAGTACTATGCCGGAGCGAGTTTGCAAGCACGAATATCGAGTGGATGATGAAAAAGGAAAACATACCATTATAGATTAAGCTTCTGGCAAGTGGGATAGAGATACAATGCAAACCTTCAATTAGCTGCCGAGCGACGCTGTGCTTAATTACCTCCGGGAGCGTCGGCGTCGGTCGAGGGTGGTTCAAGGCCGCGAGGCGGCAACGGGTCACTGGCCTACTTTCCCATTTTCTCGTTCGCAATTAAGACGTCACTAATCTGATCTTATTAGCATTGGCATTTTTGAATGGGACTTTACCTCCACCCTCTTAAATATTTTAAATTTCTTTGATGTTTTTTTTCTTTTCACACATTACGCCACATTAGGCGTGAATAATAAGTGTACTTATCAAGTTGAGTTGTTTTGATAAGTAAAATTTAAAATGTTATTCTCTACTGGAGTAAAGACAATTGTTATAATAGTCATTCGATAAATGGTAAATGCGCCAGGTGATTTTCTTTTCTAGCAACGTGAGTGGAAGACGTGATGCGCACATGTACATGGCTGCGCGCGCGGCGGCGGCATGTGTCTGGCAGCCTACACCCCCTAAATCGATCGTCGCGCGAGTCCGGACTCCACCCGGATGAAAAATACGCGAACGCGCCTGGATGTGGCGTTTTTCTCTCGCTCGTTTTCTCTGCTTGCGCCCGGTTGGCGCACACATGTGAGTAGCGGCGGCGGCGGCGCGCCTAAACGGGGTAGAGTCGCAGTCGTCACGCGCACGCAAGCGCCCTCAACGTCATCAATACTTCACATTCAAACACCTACTTCTCTGTACAGCCGCCGTCGTCGTCATGCTGAAGTACAAAGCACAGGATTGGATGATTCTTCTGAATATGTTTAAATTGAGTTACTCTGTACTATTTTTAGAATTATAAAATTAATGCCTTACACAGACAGTTATAGGCTAGACGTATCATAGATTTGCATATTATCAACAGTTTGACTCAGTGATCCGTGAATTTCCAACAACTGTTGGTTCCCGGAGCAGCTTCCGTTAATGTCTAATTGCGTTTAACCTTTCCTAACCCCTTGTTGACTGACGCGTTGCTGCATTAAGGGTGTGCAAACATAGACTCGCGAATAATTTTTGCAAACCCTTTGCATTCGGTACCTCTGCATCTCATTACCGCCGACAGCCAACGTGCTTAACATATTCAAACATATCAAAATATTTAAATGAGAACCAGCCGATACCCGCTGATGATCTCTGGTAGTAAAAACCCTCCGGAAACCCTCTCAGGGTCAGCCGCTACCTATGATCATTATAATCGTGTTTGAAAAGGTACCTGATACGCGTCGATAATGCGCATAATCATTGTTGGCAATCCTTTGCACGATCGTTAATAAAAAATATCGATTTACCATTTTTGTTCGGCGTTTGCCGCCAACCAACAGTGTCTGCTGAAGGTGATGGAGATGGTTTTTCGTGATGAATGCGGAACGCAGTAGACACGCTAGAATGCTGAGATTTTACGGAGGCACATCATGATGATGATGATGATGATCGTCGTGCGCACTGAAAACCACAGATTTTGTAGGTATCCGGTTTCTTACCCATACTGAATGTCCCCAAACTCTAAAAAATATCTACTCCATTTCGCCAACACTGTAAAAGACTATAATTTATTAATGCCGCCAAGAAAGCAGTTTTAAGAAATAGTAATTCCACAAAACTTTTACAAGTGCCACCAAAAGAAATATTTTTCCGGCATCATCTGTATTTGAATTTCTAAATATTCGTCGCCACTCCGTGAATGATGATATGTACGAATGGTGGCGAACCGTGCATTTTCCATTTCAGTCCTTTGCTGGCACATTTAGTACTCCTATGTGATATAAAAGAGTCCATTAACGTTACTCGGCGGAGTGTAAAAAGTATCAAGTTTTTAATGCACTCTGCTGGTGGTGGCGACGACGACGGTGGCGGAGGTGGCGGGAAGTACATAAGTGAAGACGTCATTCCCACGGCGAGATAACGGCCCGAATCGCGCGCCAGCACTCGCAGAAACGACGCTCAAACGTTTTCCGCAAGCTCGTTTTTTGCCTTGCGTCGCGAAATATACCCACATACATATTTCCGTGCGCCGCGCTTTTTGTAATATATGATGCTTGCAAAAGAGATGCAACCAAGGGGATGTACAGCAAAAAGCAAAGTACTCGAGTATCGAACGGTGCGATGCCACCAAGAGCAACTTTCAGAGTACTTAGATTTCCACTGGCTTGCAGAAAGTTTGTCGTTAAAGTTGAGATCATAATTTCCAGAATCCTAAAACGGCTTCTGAAATATTTAATCTTTGTGCCTTCAGTTCCTTCAGTTAGTTTTTCTACTCCTCCCGAGACTGTTTTCCTTGTGGAGGTTTGGTTTAGATATTTGGTTGTGATTTGTGCGTGAGCTCAGGTCTCTACACGAATGGGGGAAATCCGGGCCGATAAGGAAAGTTCCATGGTCTCTAACATAAAGTCGTATGGAGGGTGGAGTTTCGATATGTTTACACACGCGTTTTCCTATTTCCCACCCGCGCGGGGTGCTATCGAAGAAGCCGCAGTTTCTCCCCGCTGCACAGAGAACGGCAGAGAGTGTGCGCGACACACATGATACGTGTAGGTTTCCTGCTCTAGGAAAAAAAAACATGCGTACAATATATTTACTAAACCACAGCCATTTTGAATTTAGACCATGGGCTTCATGCGCTACCACCAGAATATAACAAAAAACAACAATGCCTTGAAATTACAGCTTTGTGATAAGATGAACAATAATTTTAGCATTTTTGATGACTCCCACCTTGTGGCTCTGTGAATTTTACAACCTTCTCATATTGCGCGTTAATATCTCGTCGGAAAATGTCTTCGGCTTGAAAGTTTCATCTGGGTGTCGGGTTTCCTTATTTCCTTTGTGCGCGCCTGTTTTTATTTGATGTTTTCGCTCAACAATTTCGCACGACGCCTTCTCATCTTTATTTCTTTGTGCGCGGCCTATGTGGGTCTTCTATTTTACATTTTATTGCCGAATAAAGGACCCATCCGAGAATGAAACCTCAGCTCGCAAAAAGTTGATCTTACGCGACACATAAGTATCCATGCATATAAAGGAAATCCTCGCGAAAAGGGAATGCATTATGAACCAAGGCGTCTCCTGAAAGATGAAATGCGACTTGCCGACTGGAAGAAATCCGAATTGGACTGAGCTACACGTACACGCCGAGCACGTCGAGCCCTGGGCAGGTCCTGGGGCCTGATGCAATGCAAATATTTCGTCCTCGACGGGCTTTCTCCGAAGGCACCGGAAAAAAGTCCGGGGCGGAGGCTGATATGTAAAATACGGCAGCGTTTCTAGCTCTCGTGCCGCTACACATGAGCAGACAGTGCGAGAGAGCGCGGCGTGTGCACACAATTGCTTCGCGGGCGGGTGGCGGCGGCGGCGGTA
>JAODGC010000007.1:2052903-2098795 GCA_027574925.1 Ecitoglossa quadriceps | reverse complement strand
ACACATGAGCAGACAGTGCGAGAGAGCGCGGCGTGTGCACACAATTGCTTCGCGGGCGGGTGGCGGCGGCGGCGGTAGAGAAACGAGGTTAGAGCGATGCACGCGCGCGCCATCCGTGTGTTGCCTAGACGACCAGTTGTTCCCCGCAGGTTAAAGCCTTATTGGATATGTTCATCGTTTTATTTTCGCCGAGCGTTTTTCTTCCCAACAACGTTTGCTTGTTCGTTCGTTCGCCTTGCTGGAGAAAGCGGTCGCATTTACATTTTTCCATTCTCCACCAGGCACTAGGCTATAAGTTAGCTTGGAATATAAGCTTACGAAGGAAACTCGCAGTTTTTCGATTTCAGCACACGTTTTCTTGACATGTACACGTATAGAGTGAATTGTTCGTTTTGGGACGGAAATTCACTAAATAATCCATCGTTATTTTCTTATAAAATTCCTATATAAGAGGAAAAGTTAAAAGTAAATATAATCAAAGTCTTTTGAAATCTATTTATTTAATATAAATTTTAGGTTTGTTTTTAAATATTTCTAAAATACCCAAGTGCAATTATTTGAAATGTAATACATTTACTTTATTTCTCCAATATACTTAAATTTTCCTCTATTTTCTGGTTGATGCCGACTTCAGGACCAGTCTTAATGCGCACCAATTTCCCCCATTCATTGCACTCTCCGCTTGTGCCAGACATTACTTTATTTTTATTCATTTCCTATAATGCGAACTCGTCCTCGAGCTTCTTACATTTGCAACTCGCCTTCGAATTCGCGCTAAACAAATCCAATAAGCCATAGCATGTGCTTGCATTTTGCCAACTGGTCGCAACGCGAATATTCGATTTGAAGCCGCCGCCGCCGCCATCATGGATTCGATTAAATTTCATCTAATTATCTTTAAATATTAACTCACTCCTAGCACTAGCATCGAGTTAAGCGTGATGCGCGTAGCGCTTCTTTATAAATTGGCGGCCTCGCGTACCCCACAAACGGCGGAGAATTATTTGGCGTAATTTTACGTTTGCATTATGCTCTCCCTAATATCAAAATGTCACCATACATTTTATTGTAAAAAATAAAATAAATATTTAACCACCCAAATCACCTTTCTCGGCGCTGTTCATTGAGCTTGTCAGGCCATTAAATGAAATTGCGTGCAAATAATCAGGGTGCACAGTGTGCACACTTAAACTTTACGCCTGAAGAAAACCAACACAAAGAAGGCAAGTGACGAAAGTTCAATTACATCTTGATTAATATTTTACTTTATTGTGATACGAGATATCTACAATTTGTTGCATATACATGTGTCTGTTTCCTTGGGAAATTGTTAGATAATTAATTACATGACACAAGGTACTTGTATGAACCCAGCAGCATATTTCGACCCTATATTATATCAACGAGCAGCTTCCCTTCCTCGTTCTTTTCTCGTACAGGTACAGAGTCGACACAAGTGCGCTCAATGCTCAGCAACGAAAACATGCCGACTGCAGAATCACAAGTCCCTTTTTCTTCTTCTTCTTGCACATCTTCCGTTTTTTTTTTTTTTTATTTCCTATACAAGAAGGACCCTTTGCTGTGTGTTTTTATGCGTGTGCATGTTCCTTCTGCCCAAGCCTAGACCCTTGTCTTTTACGTACCTCTTCACGTCTATTGTTCCGGTAAGTTCGCATTGCCGCCGTTCTACCACCACGGATTGCATAAGGGGCGGTGAGATATTTTCAGTCGGTTCTGTTTAATGACGGATTTAACCCGGGAATGTATAATGAGTTAGCTAATCTCAAATCACTGCCAAAAGCGTAGAATATCATTTTGGTACCAATCAAAAATATACACAAGAGAGAATATGGTTAAAGTTCGAATCTTTCAATATGTTGTGGTTCTGCAAAATAGTGTAACTGCTGGTTTAATCACAGTGGTGTGTAAGGTATATCATTTTTGTTTTGTTTCGTGAAGTATGAGTACTATAGCTAATCGGGAGATGCAATTAAACTTTACGTCTTCACGTCTCTGCAAACTCCACAGTCATAGACTTCAAAGTCGATTAATATACACACACGTCGCAGCACTCGATACTGATTTTCTTTGCGAGGCAACGATCGTTTCCAATTTCCAATTCGCAATTTCATCTCCTCGTGCATGCGAATAGGCACATTAAGTCGACTTGTGCAAAGGACGCATAAAGGCGATTTTATCGCCCAATTTTTTATGCTCGTTAATACAGTCCTGCGTTCAGGAGGATGATATTCGCTTAGAATTTTCGTATTCGTTATTTCTCGTCCTTGTATTTTTATCGTTTGCTTTGTACCAGTTAGACATCCTTTAGCTGGATCTCCACCTGAAGACAAAAAAAAAAAACTCGCGCCCCCGTCGTTGCTTTGCGTAACAACTTTTTTCGCAGCTTCAGCTTCGTCAAGCAGATTCGGAATAAACGACTTTACTCGGTACGCGCAGAAAGTGAAGTAGAATGCCGACGCTAGACGATATTGCGTTGCCTTAAAAAATCATTCGGACGTAAAAACAATCAATTTTAATATCGCTTTACGTTTACGCCCGCCCGCGCGCACGTTATTTTTTCCGCCGACTTGCTCAATCTTCCGCGATGCTTCTGTCTCATAACGTCACTCCACCGCCGCCGCCGTGCCGCCACTGATATTACATTCTTCATGTATTTCCAGCAGAATAGAATCGCTTGAGACAAATGATATGAAACGAATGAGAAAAGGTATCCCTCGGTGAGGATGGAAATTGAATCAAATAATAAAATTGATATGAAACATAAAGCAATATTTCGTAGTAGAATAGCAACGCTAGCGCAAACAAGCGTCGGTATGATTGAACGTTGATTTGAATTTTTCCAGGCTGCAAGATGCTAGATGAGATTGATACCTGTTTTGATACTTGTTTGTGCGGTAGCATTACGCCGTCCTGCACAGGAACTCGTTTCAATTGTCTTCTCGTTGTCGGCGCGCTTCTTGTTATTATCACGACTCCTACTCGCCGTCGGGCGGCAGAGGCGGCGGCATCGCGCGCATACTTGTGCCTAGTCCAACGGAATGTGAACTTAATTAAAATTGCTCGCGTCTCGCGGTCCATTGTTGTACGCACTTGCGGCGCGCCATTATTATGCACTCTTCGCGAGTACCAGATTGCAGCCGAAGATAATTTCGCGAACCGCAGGTAGGATGCTACTATCGCCGCGATAAAAGCATGCCGAGCGCACAATATGTGCGTTTATTTGCAATTTTACTTTGATCAACCCTGCAATTACAATTGGAATCTATTTTCTTACCTGCGCACAACATGCAAGATGCGACACACCAGATACATTTTTTTCTTTAAGATCACACTAACTACATAATTATCTTGGTCAAAGAAAGGACAATTTTTCATTCACTCCCTCACAAAACGCACAATTAAGGAGTTGTTGAAAATTTGTGAGCATTTTTGATTTAACACGCAAAAAACGACCTTAATATGATACGCTGCAATAATTCAAAGTTTTGTACTCAAGTTCAGTCTACTTCTTATACTTCCAGATAATTCCTTATCAAAAAGTGTATACAAACTTCAATCACAACAATATAACACTAAGGTTAGAATTGAACAAAATTCCACAAGAATTCCTTGCCACCAGAGACATCTAGGAGGTTTAAAGTGAAATAAATTTGTAGTAGTAACGAAATATAAACTAAAACGTTGATTGAAATTATTTAAATCATACTAAAGTCCTCCAAGTTGTCTAAAAATATTACCCAGTCAAATTCATACAATTATAAAGAGTGTTCTTCCAAATATACAAAAAACTAATAATTTCACAACACATAAAAGCTTACAACAATGAAAATAAAATATGCAACATGGTCTGTATAAAAACAAAGGCTTGTTAGTGAAATAACAATCCAAATTCATTTGTGGCATTGTTAGTAGATGCTGGAAGAAGAAATAGAAAGAATTGTGTGCCTGAACAAAGAGATATTCCAAATTTGGTTTCACCACGTCAGAATATTACATATTTCTGGAGGGTTTCATGTCCATTAGTCGAATCAGTGGTTTTCCAATTTTTTTTTGTGCCTTGTTCAAGAAGAAGTATTGTCATTGAAAATGCCTTGGGCTGAGTGTCCTCTTGTTGGAGCATTTGAATTTGTGGCAATCGATTCCCCTACAATGTGAGTAATTGTTGTCCATAGCAACGATTCCCTTGATATCTTCACATTACTTCCTACAAGAAACACTTTTTTAAGCAACGTAAAGTTTAATCGCTTCCAGACAGTTCATAATTAATGATTTGTACTGCTTGAACGAAGGAGGTTATTAGTTTACATCGACTAGTACCAAAATTATGTTGATCACACGCACTAGTTTATAATCACACTGTACTGCCGCACTATGCTTTGTGTGCACTATCAATCTAATAATATCTAATTAAAATAGAGAGATAATAACATCTAATATCGTTCATCGGTGAATGCTTCACTTCAGCTTCGGCGACTCGGCTTCTGTCTTTCTGTGCTTATTGCAGCGCAGGATTAATTTCCATCTTTACCAACGATGTTGCAGCACGAGTGTTTCAATTTTAAATGCAAAGTGTACAGTCGATCGCTACAAGTACTAATCACAACTTAATTTGACTGCAAATGATCCAATTTTCTGATGCCATCGAAATATCTTGTATATGTTTAACATATCTCGAGCTATTGAGCTAAAGAGTTCATTTTAAGATGATCACAACAAGGTGGCTATAGATCTAATTCTAATGATTGTAGCAAGGAAAACATTTCAACGTATCACATAATTTTACATCTAATTGCATTCGAGTCGACTGCCAAATGACATTCGATGGTATTAATGTGTGTCGTTAGTTTCCGGCGTGCAGAATGTTTGCGTCTTAAACATCTCCCTCTAAGCAGACACCCATCACCGGCTGGATTGCTTGAATCGTCGTCTGATCGTTAATTACATTACAATTGTACATTTGGTGCCTGATGTAGGTTGGTACATTGTTCGAGTCAGAGTGACGCTTGTGGAATTTCCTCCGCGTTACGTAATTTATCAATCCGGGAGAGGCGAGGCTTGCTGCGTGCATACACATTTATCTCGGGCTGGGTGGGCCAGGCATCGATTCCTACGAGCTGTATCCCGGCCCGGAGCTGCCAGCGACGACCATCTTTTACGCCGCGCCGGGAAATAGAAAGAAAATGCAATAAAATCCGTCTGGTTGGTGACGTATGCGACACACGAGCGCGCGGCGCCCCGGCGAGATTGGATGCATTGCAGGCGGAACCAGCCCCCAACCCCCGCAATCGGGAGGAAACTGCAAACGTGTGCATGGAGGAGGCGCTTTTTCGCAATGCCGCCCGCGAAGGACATAACGCTTTAGCACGAGCTGTGACACTTTGGCAAGATTCGTGCTTTCCGCCACCTCGCACTTTCGAGATCGATCAAGACGCGAGCGCAGATTGAAGAAATCGAATCGACGCTGATGTGCACGTCTTCTTGGTGAGTGGGATGCTAGGCGTTTGTGATACGTTGCTGGGGGTGGCAACGTAGACGAGACGGTAGCAACTGTAAAGCTTTGATTGGATTCAGGATATGCGATTTTCTTCTGAGATTTTTAATCAAATTGCACATGAATTACATACACTTTCTGTTCGTTTACTTCACACTCAGTTAAACCTCATCTAACAATCTTTCTAATTTCAAATGATAAAATTCCTAGTATTCTGAAAAACAAATTAATTTCCCGACCTACTACACCATCGCCTTGTCCTGTTCGTTAAGCGACTAAACTGTGCATCTTCCCGACGCGCCGCCACCGTTTGTCTCATCTTGCATCTCGCTCTCTCCCGCTCATTTATTAGCCCTCCGACGGCGTCAATTACAACTAATTGACTGCCGCCGCCGCTCGCGCGCTCGGTTACCCGGTTTACGCGTGGGTCGATGAAAAAGTTGGACAAGATCAGGGTTGTTCTTCGCTAATGAAAGTTAAGAGAAAGTTCATCGCACCAACGACGACGCAACGAGGCGTAGTGACGTCACAAGCGCATTAAGAGCCGGCGCGCATAGCTACGTCACTAATTTTCCATTCTAATTTATTCATCATTTCCCTTTTTTCTTCTTCTCTACGCGCGGCGCGACCCGCCGTCGTCCATTCAGTGCACACCCGGCTTTAATTTGCTTTAATTTCCATTTCGCCTGGAGATAACCAGAGCATCCAACTGCTGTCATCAGAAACATCAGCCACATCGACAATAATACAGTGTTCTGAATGATAATTTCTGAAGGTTTTTTTTTATCGCCACAGGTTAAACACTTATTATTGACTAATTCCAGGGTAATGTATTTTTTAAACGCGGAATATTCCTGCAATTTCCGGAGTCGGCGCAGGTTTAATCTGTTAAACGTCAACAAATAGTTGAGAATTTTTACGGCATTCCGCTTTAGACGCAATGCCTGAACATACCGCAAACCCATTCGACATTATTATAATCGGAGTTGTTCTTTATTAAAAAGCTTACGATTATGAAATTTTTGCGTCGTAAATATTTGCGTTTTTGCTGCGGTTGCTCCTGCATGCAGCCGACGCGCCTCGCTTCTTCGTCGGCTTTGGCGAGCCGCAATATTAAAACCCCGGCTGGAATGTTTTAATGCTTGCTCGCCAACTGCACGTCCGCTTTTCAACTCGCCAAATAATAATCGCTTCCACAAAGCTGAAACGCACACCACAAGCATTAGAATTTCATAAATGCATTCATATAAGTAAAACGATGACAAACTTTTCTGGGACATTTGCTGAAATTTGCTTAAATTAATCCTTCAGTACAAAGAAAATATCAACCATCAACCAAGTCCTTTCGAAATCTTCTATTTGCGACAGTGGTCTGCAGTTGGAGGAGCGCAACCTGGGAACTGTTTGCGATTAGTAATCCCGCGTCATAAATTGATACAAATTGATTGTTGAAGAAGGTAATAGGTATGCAAATTTGGCCCTTTCCTACCGATAATATTCTGTCGCTGGGAAAATATGAGGTGCTGAGAAGAAGACTTGCAGAAGGTAGATATAACTTGTAACGCGTAATTGTTATGCGAATAATTCGAATCGAATTTGAATTTCGATTAATTCCGCACCCGATCCCGGCGCGCCGCTATAGCCGGGCTCCAGCCTTCCATGTAATCAATGCATTTAATAAATTTGCATACAGAGAGCCGCTGCGCACCGTTGGCGTTGGGAGATTTTTTTGCATGAAAAAAGGAACGCAGTGCGCCGTTTTCTCCGCTGCTTTTCGGCTGCGCACGAAAGGCGCGTCGATAAAAGGGTTGTTGGCCTGCACACACATCTACATTCTTGGCTCACCTTTAGAGTTCAGCATTCATGACGGCGACATACAATGAAAACAGTATGCCCGCACGGACGGATCGGGCGAGACGTTACCCTCCCATGCCGACACATCCTCGAACATGCTGGCACGTCGTTGATTTATGATCAACGCGTATGTCGTTTATATTCGGGCGATGCTTCCATCCTTCCAATTCTTCACTGAGTGCCACTACCTATGAACCCACAATTTTTAAGCCATCGACATGTAATCGATGTTTCCGCGAACCAACCATAACTCACCATAGGAACAGAGCCCAACAAGGTACCAACAACGTGCAGGATTACTGCAGTTTAAATATTAAGCATCTGCATAGATGTCGTGCTTTCTTTCTTCGAGTCCTCGAAGAGGAAGTATATTATAACGCAAAAGGGGGACCACCTGCTATGCGGGTTCCGCAATCCCACGAACCCTTCTGCGACATTTTTTTCTTTATTCTTCCTTTCCACTGGGTTGCCGGACGCGGTCGTCACTCTCCAAGCAAGACACTGGTTTGTCCTCCGGGCTGGCTCATTGTTAACTTTACGTGAATACCTTTTGCCTTCTGCTCATCTCGCGGCGACTTTTTATGGTTTCAATTAATAGCCATACATCGTGGTTCCAATGAGACGCTTCCTTCTCATTTGCATTTGTAACGCACAACGTGCGCATTTGAAGCTGGCGCGAAACGCAAAAATCGCACGATATCAAAGGACATTAAGCAACTTGCGGCCGCCAAAGGGTTGCTAACTGCATTCGCCGCATGAGGACATTAAATTAATGGAATTAACTTTGACTATTAATTTCTCGCGGTGACTTTCCCCCAACGCGCCCGCGTCGTACAAAGCACTAAAGCGGCGATTTTATATTCATACATGGTACATGTCTACAGGACTTCTTTAATTTGTCGGTTTCTATTGTATGGACTTGAGTATACAGCAATAATGCATAATCTGTGCATAGATTATGCATACAATTACGTTCGTATGCAAACTAAATGTCATACGCAGCGATTCAATAATTCAATCACAAGTGAATTCATACTATCGTACTATGCTATGGAAAATAAGTACTCGATCGAAAATAGTAGACATGGTAAACACTACAGCAAAATACAACGCTTTCCTAATCCATTTTAGTCTCCTGAAGGCTGCTCTTGATGTTGTAGCTCAGCACATTGCATCCTCTTGCCACGATCTGTTATTACACAATGCACGTGAAGAAATGAGGCTTATTAAAAACCAGTAAATTTAAAACCGCCCGAGGTATACGCTTAATGTTCAGCATTTACAGGATCGATTGAACGCGATTGAAAAATCGAAGCAGTAAAATGTGTACGCCTTGAACCAGTGCTCATGGTGCAAAGATGCCGGAGCCGGTCGAGATTCCCGATTTATGAATTTTTAATCCCATTCCAAATGCCGACCACTTTTTTCTCAGAGTGGGTTAATTAATATGCGCAATTATGAGTGAAGACTCAAACGCGCGCACACAATGTCCCTTAAGGCAAATTCACCATCAATGCAGAGCACAAACATTACACAATGTAGTAAACACTGCAATGTGTACTTCTAGAACAAGAAAAAGGCCGGGCAGGAAAGAGTTAATTTACTACCATCAAGTACAGTTATCGGATGTCCCGTTTTTACTTGAAGAATTTCATATCATGACCGAGGTAGAATTCTTTTTGGTTATTGGTAAAATTTAGCATTTTCCATCGTTATGAGTATCCTCTTGTGGGCTGGTTAGGAGTAGTGTCTAACGTCGTGTAATAAATGCCCGAAATGCGTGTCGACGGGTGATTTTGCAAAATTAGCTTACAACGCTGCGGCATTTAAGTGCGAGAACGCATAGTAAATATAAACTGCGCGATGCAATTTGAATCTAAACGTGTTTAGATATTGCGAGAGCCTGCAAAGGGCAGGTCCGAGACAAGAAAAAGAAAGAATCTAATAATTTATAACTGCCAAACGTGCTGCACATTAATAATCCAAATTACAAAATAACATGCAAATGCTAACAATGTCTATTTCATTAAAGATCAAACTTAATTCACACTAACAACCAAAAATTCATTTTATCTTAGTCAAACCTACAAATTACAGGATAAGCCAGAAAAATGTTCTACAAGACATGCCTTCGTTTGAGAAACTTCAGATTACAAGTCTCAATCACGAAATTAATTAGTCCATAATAATATACTTGCAAACGGTACTGTTAAACTACCCCATAATATCTTTCCTTTATCAAATGGAAACTAGTTGCACTAGTTGCTGGTAAATAAAAATGGTGTTCATGAAATTAATTAAGGTAAAACACGGCACACTGGAGTAAAAGAAAAGATAAATTACATCGTATATGAGTGCACTGCTCGTTAGTTAATAAAGTTAACTTTATGATAAATAAAGACAAGTCCATTTTCCATTAATTTTTGCAAATATTAAGATGTACCATAGCGCTAATTACATTCGCACGCTTCATAAATTTCCATTATTGTCTGGAGACGGCAATGCACGACATTGTGTGAGCAGCAAACGTGCTTTTCCGGATTTCGTCGAACAATTAACAATTACAATCCTTTAGGTATAATGTTCATTAAGGGTTCGTGTTGCGCTAACATACTAATGAATTGTATGCTGTGCACACGCATGGTAGTCGGTTTAATTTGTGACAATTGCTAGTTGCCAAATAAAGAAAAGAAATCATTATTCATGGTAATATTTGGGTTTTGAAAGTTATACGTTGTATTAATTTATTTCCTGTTGTCCTATTTTGGTGGTAAATATGTATGGACAGAAATAAATTGTCATTTAATTAAAGAAAAACGATGCCAACTTGCCATAAAAGTAGCTTTTGAATGTAGATCGTTCGTAACTAATTCAAAAATACCAGCACTGCATTAATAAATAATTCATTCTCGCGTTTATTATTAATACACGCGGCGTGTTCGACTTTTTCCTTCAATTCTCGTGTTGAATCGTACTTCTAGGTGTGCTTGCGTTGCTGGTTTACAAGTAGCCATACTACATACATTCATGTTCAACTTTTTGTGATTGGTTTTTAGTCGGTGTTCCTTCATTAATATTGTAAGCTAAATACACTTATTATGCCATATCATGTACAGGTTCGAAAGTTTTTTCCTTCCAAATTTTGTGCTATACATTGCACACTTGTATGCGTGTTGTAGCTTTGGAAACAAATTCAATATCGACTCCAAGCTCCCACTAATCTCATATCTGTCTTGGCTTGCGATTGAAGGTGCGCTTTTCCAACTCCTTGCCTCTCCAAGCAGTATCAGATATTAGTCTAGAATCAAGTTGGAAGGCAAGGTCTGAAATTCTCTTAACGAAAGTCGGATCAACTGGGGAAAGTCGTGCGTTTTTCCCCTCTTGTTGTACGTTGCCTTCTTATTAAAATCAATCTCCCGGACGTCGTTTACGATGCGAGTTGTGAATTTTCTGTCTGGAAGCAAGTACGTGGTTGAATGCAGATTGAATGAATCCGTTCCTTAGCTTGGTTGTGAGGCGGGTGTGATCTGTCAAATAGATCTCCACTTCCATTACAACATTCAGCACGCGTCTTCATCCTTCTCGCCGCCGCCGCCCATATTCACGCCTATGATCACACTGCGTGGATTTACATTAAGCTCACATCGGAACAAAGAAAATCATAATTGTATTCCACGCCAAGACGTATCAATCACATGTCGTAACAAATAAATTTCACTTGCGACAAACATCATTACTCTATTGTCTACTCATTGAATTTTAACACTATATGTTTGAAATGCAAGAATAACAGTTGATTGATTCAAGTCAAAGGCAAATACTCGAAAAAGGACTTTGTGAAATTTACTAAAAAGCCTCCACGAGCTTTCAAATCGGTGGTTTGCTGTTTGAACTCTTCCAACTTTTATTGGAGTATAATTGTTCGACAAACAAATTGAGCAAACACCACTTACGAAGGGCAAATCCAACGCGGCGTTTCGCTTCGTCTCAATGCCGACCACGCTATTGTCTGTTGATAAAGTAATCGAAACTAAAACTGAAATTTAGGAAAAGTTGAAATTCGATATTTTAATTATGTATGCAGTCGAGACTATTTAGTTAAGTGCGTTCTTTCATTCCGCTCAATTGAAAACGCTTGTAATCAAACACACGATGGAACGCAATGCAAAGGAGCCACAAGAAATGATAAACACAACTGGTCGTAGACGAGAGCTTACTCTACATTTGCGTTATTTACATTCGCATTTCAACTCTTAAAATGTGAACGCCTGTTTCAGCTGCGCTCTGTTTGGGAAACAAACGTCTCCTTCATTTTATTAGCACATCAATTAAAGCGTTCGATTTTGCTCACTTGGAGAATGTGCGAGAGTTTATTTACACTGCAATTGCACAATATTTCCATGCTGTAAATTACTTTTAATTGCTTTTTGACAGTGGTTGTAGGCACTTTATTTGGGAAATGTGGTGCACAGTGCCAGAAATACTTTTCTGTGCGTTAGGTGCTCAGGAACCTGGAGTTATACTATGGACAGATGGTATACGGAGAGGTGGAAGCGGGCTCAAAACTTACTTCCACCAGCGCAGTAGTAGTTTAAAGCACACTGGTAGAGGACGCAAGCTGATGGAAAGTGGGCAGATCAGCTTGCTACGTTACGCTCGTGACATACAGCGCCACGGGCGTATGCAGCTACAACTATAAAAGCTCGTGGTGTCAGGGTGGAATAGTATTTAATACACGATTAGACTTTTTACACGTTTCGAAGCTTTTATATGACCAGGAGCTATCATGTAGTAATCTTGCACTTGCTTTAGCGAGGTTTTTATAATGACAAATAAGCCTAAAGATAAAGATAACTTATATCTAAATATTTAGAAGCAATACGACTAACGACTGCTTGAAACAGAGATAACTGCACTTGAAATCTATTTTGCCAACACTTTATGCATATTACTGTCAATGTAAGCGCGTTATGTGGAATATCAGAAATCACTTTGAGTTTGAGCGTTTCATGTGTAGTGCATTGAGCATATTTCACGTCTCGCAAATGACGACGGCAAGCACGTGTTATGCGTTATGGCAAAAAGACAAAGCGACGGCGGCGGCGCAGCGCCTGTACGTCGGGACTAAATTATAATCGCAAAAAGCGTTTTGTTTGCATTTTGTTGACATAAAGTGTTGCAACTTGTGCGAGGCGCATATAAAGTGATGTCAAATGGGATCCGCATTTTTCTCTGCATATAAATCTAAGCAATTTCAATCTTTATTAGAATAATGACGCGGGAATGGTTAAACAGGTTTGCGATGCCATCATGACGCGATGGCAACAATTGCTGCAGCGAATAATAAATAAATCGGCCGCGGAAAAATGCAACACGCGCACGTATACGAAACGAGGCGGGCATAAAGATAATAATGCAATATTCATATCTCATCTCATGTATGATTGCGTATATTATTCTTCTGTGTCAACGGGCAACGAACACACTCAAACTGGATTTTATTTTATGTTGAAAATCGCATATTTCACTGATACGTGTGTCACGATTGCAAATTTACATGCTGGGAATATCACTTTGGATGATTTTCACTTCGCCAATAAAAGATTTTACCGCTTAGAAGCTTTTTAAGGTAAACTAATATTCTTATTTGCGATAAAAGTTCCCAAAAATTCAAGCAACATTTTCCAACTTACATATACAACATTAATGCAAACATTTTGCATTCTTGTAGAGATGCAGCGATGAGAAGTCTTGTGACATGCCAAGAAACGTTTGTTGTGTCCCTGCTTGTTGGAGAAGATTTGTTAGGAACGCAGAGACAGGCAGAGATCAAGCCTGACACGAACGTGAACACGAAGCTGATCCATCAGAGGCACAACGGCACCCTGTTCAAGAGATAGATATTGTGACGCAAAAGTATAAAGGACGCGAAATTTATGCGCGTATCAAATGACCATCAAGGCATCACTACCATCCCAACGCGCCTCATGTCAAACAGACTAATAAATCTCATCTTGCACCTAGATAAATACAAAAGCAACGACAAGCGCTCATTCAAGCAACATTTAATTATTACAATTTCATTAATGCTCACTCCATCATCAACTCGCTCCAGCACCAGAAATTGTATTGAAAACAAATAAAGTTTTGCAGGCGTTATTTTGTTTAGATATTATACATTAAGCCTTTTTGACTGGGAGAATTCACCGGCAAAAGATGAACGCGTACGTTTATTTCCTAGGTGTGCTCCAAAAGCAATAAATCATTCAATGGAGGAGCTTTTGTCGTCCAGTGGTCAGCTGTGGTCGCGGCGAACGTAAAAAGTTTGAAACATTCCGCACGCCCGTAAATTACAATTTATGTACTTGGACCTGTCGGTTGGAACATATGCGGATATAAAATTACCTTTAGTTGTAGAAGGCAAATATTGATGTGGTAATAATAATTTGATGCCTTTGGGAGGCATATTACAGCTCATTGCAGCAGCTGGATATAAACAATAGTCAAGCAGGTTGTATTACGAGTATGGCTAAGGGTTTTGCGAATTTCAGCTTAAGATGTTATGCGTGTAATCAGGCGCAAGTCAAAGTGTACACAGCGAGTGTTTGATAGACATGAACTGTATTCGAAATTGACTGTCAGCGAGATGCGAGCCGCCGTGAAGATTAATGCATTGGTGGAGGCAGTGGGTCGTACTCATGATCAAGGTGTTTAGAGAAATGCCAAAAGCGGCTCTGTAAGCACACGCGGTGCTATTAATCTGTCCAAAAGCGCATGAAGGATTGCCGAGACCATACACCTCGTCGTAAATTTGTGTAATCACCGTGGAAGAAATATTACGCCTTCTAAAAGCGTCTAAAAGTTTTCCTATTATGATGACCACGACCAGAACTATGTAAAAATTTCCCCCTACGAATAGTGCATTTATTGCTTACACTACTACAAATATGGGTTGTAAAAACACATTTTGAAACATTTGTTTCAAACTAGATTCTACTTGTGATTTATTTACCTCACGCATATTTTCTTCCCAATCTTTATCTAATATATAGTATTTTTCCTCGTAAGCACAAAGATCATAATCGTTATTACGGTATTAGCCGTGTTCCCGTGTTTCGAAGTTTTCTACAATAAAATACATGATACGCATGCACGCAGCGCAAATTTACACAAGGCCTACGTATATGCAGCGCACAATCTCTTCATCTAACCGCAGCTCTATTCCTCCTATTTATTTAACTCGATTTTGCAGGAAAAACTACAACTTTATGTCGTTCGTTATGCTAGCGCACCAGGTAAGCACTTATTATTACTCGACCAAACGGTAACTGAACCTTTACACTCTGTATTTTTTACACTCTTTGTGCATTCTAGTCATTGCAATACGCATGGATTATGCACAAACGTGCGCGTCATCTTAAACCTGCTGTAGTGCTTTTTTCCGGAGAAGTTGGCAGCAATCTTTTGCGCACTTATCAAGCAAAAATGCACAATTAATAGACGTGATTATTGCGTATTTTTACTACCGCCAGTCGATGAGAAGCGACTCAAAGCTTTTAATGTTGAGGCAATAAACACCATCATCGTTCATCATGCACAGCTTATGGTTTAAACGACTTTATGCAAATCGCCTTTAGATGCAGTGCCTTGCTAAATGGCGCGGATCGATTAATGAATTATATAGTTAATCGCAGTTTTATGCTAAGTTTTTCTTTCTTCTTGGAGACTTTTTGTTGTTGTTTTTTATGGCTGCACGACGAGAGCGTATTTGGCGCCTGAGCTTGCTCACTAACGAGAGGTCATTTTCATTTTTAATAAACGCCGCACTTAATGCGCTTTAATTGCCGCCTTTTAGGAGGAAACGTTCATAAATTAATTTATTTGATATAGTTACGAATCATTAAAGCGTATTAAGTTATAGTTGTAAGTCATTGGAAATTATAGGTAATTATAATTGATTACCAATCCAATGTTGCAATCATTATTTAAGTGTTTTTGATCGTTATAACCCAAGGGAAATTAATCATCAATAATTCTTTTGTTCTCAAAAAATATCTCCAAAATGCACCAAAAAATAAAGCAAAAATCTTACTCCGCTTTTGCATGCAAGTTATAATTTTTTAATTGTACCCCATTTCCTTGGTTTAATTGAAGCTGTTTTATGCACTTTGCATACAAATATTTGCTCCACAATGGCACTGATATCCATAAAATATGACTCGTATTAAACTCCTGAATAATGCATTAATGCAGCATCGCATCAACTTTATAGTTCAATTACACGTTTTTTTTTCCATTCTACATTTGTTATTTTACAATTCATGCTTTTTTACCATAGTTATCTCAATGCAAATCACTATAATCAGGTGATTTATACACCGTAAATATGAACAATTAGCACTTCAATTCGTGTGGTGCGGAGAGAAGAGAGATTGTGAGCTCAACGTTGCATGAAGAACAACGAAAAACGCATTTCGTGCATAATTAATAACAGCATGATATAAAGCAGTTGATGCACTGAAAGATGGTGAAAAGATTTCATACTTAATTAAGACTTTCCCGCCGCACGTCGAGAGTGAAGCGAAATGAAACGGCTACCGCCGACATCGTGTTGCATCCGACTGTGATTTATAGCCCTGTTTACATCCCGATGGATAAAGTTAGGCTATTTTTATTGTTCTCATTCGCGAGAATCTTTGGTGTTTGAAGTAAGGTCGTTTATCTCAAATGCACCCACATCTTTTCTGCATGTTGCACCCGTTACACCCAGGCCTCACACCACACCTCTCCGGAAGCAACAAATTTGCAATAAAATTGATCCATAATGAAGGCTCTTATTAAGGTTCTTCCTTGCTACACTGGCGAATACTTCATTGACCTTTTTGTCTACTCTTTTTTGCATTAACCCCAGTCAAGTGGAACAAGTGGCATGCAAAAATGCTCGAAAAAAATACAGTTGTAAATGCGCAATAATGACTACCCTGTGAGATTCATGTCAAGAAAAAGTCGCAGGTGATGCACGAGAATATATCAAGCAAATTTTTATATCGCCGTTGCAGAGCCACATCAATCGACAATCACTTCTATGATATGCAAGTGTTCAAGCCTTGCTAAATTTCCTCCTTCGTTAGCATGCGATGTGCGCTGCATTTTGGCACGCTTAAATATGGCAAAAAATAATGCGAACTGCTTCTGCCGGACAGGTCTGTACCTGTTATGTGTACATAAAACACCTACTTGACAGCTGGCAATTAAAATTGTTATACGAAGAGCACGACGAGAACGTGTATGTGCTGCATGCTGCAGTGGCAACAAGTGCACAGGCTGCGAGCTTGAGTTAAGAGCTTTCTGGCGTTGTGACGAGTTTTGTTAATTATTTTGACATGCGAATAATTCCAGCGTAATCCGGCCGCTGCTAATCATACAACTGTTTAATCTATCGAACGAGATGTGCGATGAAAAGGACAAGAAACGGGAGGGCTATTAAATTTCAGCATTAATTATGCGCGGAGTAATTAAAAAGCTTCTTGCAGATTATATTCCTGGTTAAGCGTATAATGTTAATATAATAAAGAAATAAAAGGTTTTACAAACTGCAGAAAGGAGTTTTTAAATTATTCTCTTAATATCCTTGTTTTAATTATATTTTTTTAAATGAGCCAAAATTAAGCTGTTATTTAAGCTTATAAATGAGCGCATTAGCAAGTAATGTAAACAAAGCTTATCTTATTATAATCGCCGAACCTAAATAATTGTTTAAAAAGGTAATTTTAATGTGCACATTGCCCGTATTTTTTATTACCAGAACTAAATAGGGAACCTTCAGATATATCCAACATTTGGAACTTATAATGCATACAATAAACTGAATTAATTACAACTTGGTACTTAATTAACAAGACTATTATACATTATAAAACGCCTTAATAATAGCGCACACGACACCGCTGCACACATCCTGGTTTTTCCCATCCGCCCGTCACCAGCAACTTGATGGATTCGTCAGATTTGAATATTTTTCAAGTTTCTACACATGCTCATGGAAAATGCCGTACTCACACACATGCCATGTTTACTCATACGCGCATTCTGTGTCTCATATTTCATTTGAATTGCGGCAAAAAGGCGCTATTAAATAAAAATCTTAATTAGACCTCTAACGTGTGATAGGATACGACACCCATACTCATAAAGTGTGCTGCCACTAATCACATATTTTCTTCCGAGCGTTTATGATTTACCCCCCGAGTTCTTTGCTCGTTTAATGCAATCCTGCTGGAAAGGATGAAAAAAGTGAGAGGCTTAAAGTGTGAAGGACTGGCGGTGAATGTGTAACAAAAAGTTCTGACTGAATTTAGCTGCTTTCCTGCCCTTTCCATAAAATAAAAATATACGTCCATTCCGTCTATTCACACGGCTTCACATGTTAATTTATGCTTGCTTTAATGCATACTTTTTTTAATGTTAATTATACATTGACGCAGCGGGGCCGGCACGGCTCGCCAACGCGAAATAGACCAATGGGACGGTGTAGATTCAGTTGGCCATAACGCGGTATGCCATTTTTCTATTCTATCCGCTCCTCTCGTTCGTTAAATTATGGTGTTGGAGTATGCTAAGTATGCATGGTGTGGTTGTAAATATCGCTAATGTATTATGTCAGTTGGGATTACTTATTAAGTTGTTATTGAATATACAATAATGAAATAGGAGATTTACGTTTGTTTAATAGTTTAATACATTGCAACCAGAGAGAGATTATACCAAGTTGGGTATAACAAAACATAACAGTTGGGGCTTTTTAAGCATCCAATAAGTAATTTACTTTCCTTTACAGTTTGTTCCTCCCGTTGATGCAAGCTTCAAATAGATTCAACTGACTGAACTTCCGTTAAAAACTTTTCTGATTCCTCTAAAGCAAATCGTTATTCCAATAAATTGTTATTTGGTGCTTTTGCCTGCATCACATTCGTATGTCCCTGGGACATTTGATTGGAGCCCAAAGCAAAATAAAGTCGCATCACATTAAACATATTTGAGATTCTAACATAAACGAGATTAACTCGTAAAGTTGGAAAGTTTACCCGCGCTTGCTCGTAAAAAATTATCGCTCCGTTTCGACCTTTGCTCCGCACGATCAAATACTGTAATGCGTGTGTGTCATGCCACACACCATGCTGGCTTAAACTTTTCATTGAATTCACCGCCAGACGGGTGATTTCCAACTCTTTCGCGCGTCACACGCAAATGCCCCTCGTAAAAAGCGACCACTTCAGATAAACACCCAAACGGACAGTGTCTAATGAATGCAAACAATGCGCTCGTAAAACAATCGACGAATCGAATTTGTACGCTGACGACTAATGCTTACGAAATAGGCGCAAACGCCAATTTGGTTTATCAAAATGCGGCGAATTATGGTGATTAATTCATCATTGCATTCCGGCAAGACGTACCACGTACAAGCAAACACAATAAATCATAGAAAGACGTATATGCCGCGGCGAAAAACTTTAACGCCGCCTTGACGTCGAAATCAGCGTGTATTCTTTGATGATGGGTGATATGCATCCTTGCCAACTCCTTAAATGGTCATTTCCTATTCGTGCGTCGTGCACGGGCGTCGCACGCCAGTCTTCGATGATTTATATAAAATTGCACAATAATTATGTACGTTTTTATGCGCCGCATGTGTGTGCCAACGCGGAGGGAATGTAAAACGTTTCTTACATCACACAATTCAGCAAAAGGTTTCCAAACGAGCAAAACGTCGCAAACGCAGCGGTGTTTGATGGATATTGCCAGCTTGTCTTCTCTTGTACTTCTTCGCGACTCATTTGCGAACAAGCGTGACGTGTATTTGCAGGCGCGTGTGTACGGCTATCACGGTAAATTACGAATGTCGATATATTATTTTGCAATTTAATGATGCGTATACGCTTAGCACAGGGAATTCTATAACGCTGGCGGTGGCAGGCGCATTTGCATAATTTTCTATAATTTTTTTTGTGCTGCTTGTTCCTTGTGTTTACATGCATATTGGGATCATGTGTGCGAGTTAGCTTACAACAGGTGAAACTGGAGAGGATTTTTTTACCTTCGTGGCATGTTTTGCATTTTTTAAATTTCAATTTATTTTTTGCGATGTTTGTATTTTAAAATTTTATTACGCAGTAACTTGAAAGGAAATAACTAAAGAGTTATTGGGGTTGAGGTTTTGTAATTTTTAATTACAGACATTCATTCTTTTAATATCTACATTAACATTTTGAAGCTTAGAATGCGTTTAAATTACGTTTTTAAAATACCGCAACGTTTCATGTTGAGAAAAGAAAGAACTTAATTAATAAAAACCTACATTAATTTATTTCATTCACTAATAGCGGAAAATTCAAATTTGCGCATGCGCAGCAAACATAGAATTGACATCTTTGTGTATTTTCTCCATATGAGTCTAATTTTTATGAATTTCCAATGATTTATGCTTTATAACTGATGTTCAATCATTAGCACGCAAATCCTATTTCCAACTAATCATGATCGCATTCATCATAGTTTCCTCGTAAGCAATGCAGGAGAATTAACAGCGTTTTTCATTATATCGATAGATACACGATTTTAATTGAATCGTGCACCATCACATGCACTTTATGAACACTCTATAATTGAATTAAAATGATAATCATCGTTTGTGCTGGGCAAAAGAAATAATAAATTGCTAGCAATTAGCATTAAAATTCTTGAAATCAATTAGCAGAGTAGGCTGCAGTTGTACCTACAACTTCTCGGTGACGATAATGTGCATTAATACGCAATTATATTAATGTTTCAACTGCAAATCTTCCATTCTCGTGCCTCATGCTCGCAAGAAGCAATGTAACAATTAGTCATTATTGTGTTGGACGGGTGTGCACGCAAGCGCAACGAAGCGACGCACGAATCATTTGCATTTGATATTTTCAACTTCACGCAATCATTATGTATTCAATCAAATCAATTAGAAGCATTTACTACTTATATGATTATAATGAGACAATGTCTGTTAATATGAAAGTGTAGAGAGTATATGGAGGCATATTGTTTGGTTTTCAGTGCATGATTCTCACTTGTTCTTTGAGTTTTGCAATTTTCTCGTTCCATTTTAATAATCGTCAGTTGTTTGGCTGATTAGTCGAATAACCTCGATCCTATTTCCATAAAGCAGCTTAAATGTCTTTGCCACAATGCACGCGTTCACCTGCGATTCTTCATCCTGCAGTATGGTTTTTAAACGCTTTTCCTCCTCGGATGATATTTCATAAGACTACTATGTCGGCGTGTGTGTCCAAGCATGGTGCAATCGCATCATTAAACAACGTTCTCTTTGGATTTCAACGGGAGTCTTCATTTCATTACTCAATAGAAGTGCAATGGAGGACATTACTTTGTGCGTTTATGTGAAACAAACGGTGGCATTTTCACTTCGTTATACTCAATGTGCCAATAAATAGTTTGCGTTTGACTTTACCTATAAAGTTCCTAAACTCATCTCCTCATTTGACAATATAACCCTTTATCCTGACTACGAAAAAATTTACCAACTGAAATATTTACTGTACACTTTGATGTAATATATTTTTTTTTTTAATAATGAATTAAACATTTTGTATCATGTCCTCGTTGGAAATAAAAATTCCTCAGATGTAATCGCTCGTATCCCACAGTCGATGCCGTGATTTGTTGGTTTGTTAAACGTGTGCGAATGCATTTTGCGCTTTTTAAGTCGTTGATCGCGCTGCTTTTAATGCGACAGGCACATGTACTTAGTGCTTTTGTCTACTTCGGAAAAAAAAAACAACAAGAAACGCACGCTGGACATTTCTTTGTCTATGCGAAATCCGTTCATTCTTCATGCTACCGACGACGTTACAAAGCGTGCATTGATTGAGAAGGTATCAGAGAAAAATAGCGCAGCGGCGGATTTACTTTGTACACCTAAATAAAGAAATACAATGCTAGGCTATTAGGAATTACTGCCGGTGGAGATAAATCCACCATACACAATTACACAACTACAGCATGTGCAACATATCAATATGAAAACTACCCAAAGTGTATACGCATTAAGTATGATATCAAGTAATAACAGACTTTGATGATTCGTAATCTTTATTATTATATCATACCAATAAAATAAATTCATTATTTATTTTGTTGGCTTGATGGTAAAAGTTACTAAGGAATAGGTGTTGGCATTGGAAAATTTGTGGTGGCGGTGCCGGTGTGATCATTTAGCTTTGCGAGAATCTAGAAGTGTGCCTGACGTATTTTCAATTAATTACTTTGCGCAAGTAGGAATAAAAGAATAAATGAACATAAATATCATAAATTGCAACGAGTATACATAACACATTATGGAATTTACATCAGCATCAATTAGAACATCACTGACTGAAATATTTTTTACTCCATTTATCAAATTAATTATAAATACTATACCTATTTAATTATCATAGTACACATGCAAATATACTAATTGCACCTAAATAACATGATCATATCTAATTCCCAGCATTTAAGTTGAAAGCAACATAAACGTTTTCATACTCCTATCTTCTAACGTGAATACTCACATGTAGTAGTCGGAATACAAAACATGCTAGAAATCCAATTAAACAAGGGAAGTAATTTATAATAATACCTCCTAATAAATTATTATAATCGCAACAGTTGTCATGTAATGTAGTGGAGAAAAACCAGCAGCACACATGGCGGCTTGGATAAGTCCTAACTGAAGTCATGTTCTTCAGTCCAGTAACCACTACTAGTTAAGGGTGACTCAATAGCGTCCGTTGGTGTCCTATTCATTTATCATATTTTTATTTATTTGTGTTTGCTATGTCCAGCGTATTTCCTCCGGTCGGTTAGTCCCAAAAACTAGTAGGAGTCGTAATAAATCACTCGCGAATGTCACAAATATTACAGGCATTTAGAAATATATACCGTGTATAGACGCGGTATAAAAGCTGAAAATGCTCGATAACATCTCATCTGATGCATTCTGTAAGCTGCGGTTTAATTACGAACGAGTTTCATAAATCAAAGCTGCTGCATTTTTACACGTTGTTAAATGGCTTCGAAAATGTGTGCGGCGGGGAGATGAAAATTAGCAAGTCAAAGAAGGACATAATAAATTTCAGAAAACCTGTACATTTTACGTAAGTTGCAAATATTTCCTTACTAGTCCATATATGGTCGTCCTGTGACTACTAAATATAAAAAATAACACGTTGTAATGATGCTCTCAATTACAGCAGTTAATTTTATCCCAACGTAAATGTCGTCGTTACAGTGGCGTGTAACATTTACCATGCAAATGGTTTAATTATAAAATGTGTATAAATGTAGATATCTCGCGGGGATCTCGTCCTGCCGGTGTCGCCGCCGGAATGCGTTTCGCCCGTGGGGGTGTCGGTTGGCGCGTTCATCTGCCGGGCGCGCCGCGTGCACTTCCTTATAAGAATGCGGCGGTCACTCTCCGTACTCGCGCTCAATTAACATTACGTCCACGGGATGGACAGGTGGAGCGCGAGAGGACTCCCATGCATGGCTAACAAAGAGCCGATATGTCAACTAGTGGGCAGGTGATTGTGATGCCGACGAAGGCGCATACCGCGGATACGCGAAGACGTGTCCGAGTCATCGACGCCATCGGCTGTCGGTGGTTTTAATGACGCTCACCCACGAACGCAGGCTTTCAAAGTCTTTAAACCGTTGCGTCCACTTTTACTTTCATGTGGAGTTCCGAGATGCCCGCGTCGAAGATATGTACACCTTGTGTTAGGGTCAATTAGTCAAGAGGAGGTTCATTAGATAGGTTTGAATATTCATTTATTCATATTAGGGACAAGGATAGAAACATATTACATGTATTTGGGACACCAAGGTGTAACACACGCGTGCGAAGTCATTGCGTGTGTTATTTATTGCCTTATAAAAGTTCATAGTGGCCTGAGTTCGTCGAAGGACTAATAGTGGTATAAATATCTATGGGTCGTGACATGGGACCACCCTTTTTGTAATTACTTATACCACCCTCTTTGGGTTCTCCTCTTTATGGCTGGTAGATGTATTAAAAGGTTGATTTTTTGGGTGCGATAAACAAAAATAAAAACAGTCTTATTAGTTGTGAGGTTTTTTTGAGATTGAAAAATGCATTAGTAACCCATATTCTTAAATAAAAGAAAACGCAATATTAAATTCACTATACTTGAGTTTCGAACTTGTCAGTGCTACCAACATAAAAGTGAAATCGATTCAAATTCTTTTTTTTAAATTTCACATTTCAAAAAACATTTACCATACTATAAAAAATTAATTATCTGTAAATCGAAAAGGTTACATTTTTATTGAGTTTCTTGGCTTTCTTGACTTTCTTGGCTCTTGAAAATTTGTTTAAGCTTTATATTTTTGACATTTTATCTTCCGATGAATGCCGAAGTTATTGTGGAGGAATAAAGAACAAGAGTCGCTTGTGTTGGCAAATCTTCTCATCACTAGTGCATGTCATTTCTTCCTTTCAAAACAGCAGTAAAAGTAAAATAACAAAGTAACATTCACTCAACTTTTAAAGAAAACATTTATCCACTCATCACAATATATTGCCGCCTCTCCATTATATTTCTCACACACTATGTGGCCACAAACCACTATCCAGATAAATAGTACCCATCAATTGACACGTTCAACAGTTGCATCTATCAATGCACCAGTCGTAAAGCCTAACCACCTTAACCAACAATTCTAGCGTGGAAAAAATTAATGACTAATATAAATATCCTGTAAAGCGAAACGAATTGAAGCAACGCCATTCCATCGATATTTATTACTCAACGCGGTTTTATCAAACGCGCTCGTAATCCGTGTTGCATTTCATCCACACTACATGCTATACACTAAGGTCCTTTTTTATGATCCTTCCTAGTAGAGATTTATCTCGTAGACACACACTACAACTATCCAATTTCAATTAATACATCCGCATGCAATCGCAAGATGACTTCGGTCTATCCAATATTCTCGCATGTTTGCGTAACTTCCTTTAACGAAGAACCAAAGATCTAATATTTGATAAGTAGTAGCATGTAGTAAATTCCTTGGAACATTTTTTGTAAAACTTTTCTAAACAATTTATGCCACTTAAAAGATAGTAATTTCATGTGGGCCACTAGTGGTAGCTAGTAGTTAAGAAGAAACCTACATCCAGCCATCAATATAATTAGATATTAATGAAAGCAATTTGAATAGCAAAGTAAAGAATCGTGAATGTAATAACAGTTTACAAGCATCGTGTTGATAGTAAATAGTTAAGTGCATTGATATTTAAATTGATAGCATGCACAAAGTAGTTTCAAATGTTTTCATATTCAATTAGTCCATCGCTAGACTCTTGACTAGATAAACCTGCATCGTGTTTTCGATTTACGAATGGGTTTGATTGAAGTCACGATACACTAAGGTACGTTGCCATAATTGGAACATTGTATGAGAAGGGCTGGGCTTGGTTTCATGAAAAACGCAATCTTTGGTGGCAAAGAATATAATTAGTGAATAATTAACATTCTTCATTTCGACTGTGTCTGCTCAAGTCAACGTTTCAAACACACGTCATGTGGATGGCTTGAAAGTATAGGGATTGTCGCCAGGATGTGGCAGAAGATGTAATTAGACTTCTTAGCAGTTAACACAGTTTAATTATATACACTTGTGCAAAGTGATCCGAATTATAACCTTGTAATCATTGTGGTTACATAGCGAAAAGTTTGAGGGAAGGATTTCCATATTAATCCCTAGTGGTTTAGTATGAATGATTTAATTGCAGTGTTTGGAGTGCGCTCAATAAAAAAATGTATTCAGTTTAGAATCAAATTGTTTACTTTAATGATGTTCAAGGTGTAAAATGTTGGTTTAATCAAATCAACATTGCGAATGGCTGGCATTCTACTTTTGATTTTTGAGGGCCAAACTCAGTTATTGTCCCGACGCGTCCTTTCAGAAAACAATTTAATTTAATAATGTCACGTTTTGCTCTCTCGCAGCTTGGATTTTTGCAATTCGGCATACCTGAAGGAGAGTCGCGCTTGCAGCGTAATTGATGATAGTTTTGCCGCGCACTGCAGTCGCATGCAAGCGCATAAGAAACCGAAATGTCAAGCAAACATTTTATGATTTATGTGCGCCATCACAGAATTTAATAATCAATTTCGTCATCTGGTCTTTTCGGAAAAAAGCCTGGTGCTGCATTTTTACAAAATGGCGCATTCTTTTCACGCGAAAATCAACGCAACGAGACAGCAAAGCCTTGAGAGAATGCCCGCCAACAATCACGCTCACATAATGATTGTACATTTTATGATCAGTACGACCTTATTTGATGAAGAGTATTATTTTGTTTAACACTGATTTCTCTAAGTGAAAATTCATTTTCTTACTTAAACAGAGCTGTATTTTTCAGGGGTTTTGAGTAGAAACCTACTCATAATAAAAGTATCATGTTGTATGACTATTCTACTATCAATATTTATTATTTATGGAAATTTGATTATGAAATGAAAATTGTAGACTTAGCTTCATAAATCTTGTTACATAATTACAATATATTTAGTCAATATACACAGTTATTGTGCTTTTTAATGTTTTTAAAGTTTGATGTGTTGCCTAACCTTAGGAGTAGCATCATTTAAATATTGCATTTTTAAGGCTCTTTACTCAGCAAATATGAAACCTTTGGCGTCTGTATCTTTCTTACTCTTTCTTACTGCATTAAGTAAATTCTTGAATTTGGTAGTACAACAATAACGACTGTTGTATCACTTTGAATTTATATTAATACATTCCTGTGAATTACTTTGTTCTCAGCTCCAGAGTATCACATAATATCCTTTCGTTTGATTTTATTATCATGGCGCCCAATGATAGTTAGCATTATCATTAGTACGCTAATAAGCAAGTTTACGACTTCACGATTCCACAATTTAATCCATTCTACCATACACGTTGGTAGAGCAAAGCCATATCTGAAACACGATGCATGCAATTAAATCGGCCAATACCACTAGAATATTTCACTCGCAAGTGTTCGGAATTTAATCGACAATAACAGCCATAAACATTCATTAGCAGCTACATTTTAACTTTGGCCGCAATTAACACGAAGAGCAGGCGTTTTTAATGTATTTCTTTCAAATAAAACAATAATGTGAGCATAAAATTTTATTTCCCTGGCAACAAGTCGCACAACACACAATGCAAGATGTAGCACATAAAATAATCAACTTCTGACCTATAACAATACAATAAAATACACATCAGGGTACCACCTTCCTACCTGTGCGCCCGCCAAGGCAAAAGTCATTTCGGTAAAATACGAGCGCATTTTGTTTATGGTGTCAGATGATTCGGGGCATTAGGCAGCACCGTGAAACGCATAAAAATGAATTAATGTGTTAATTAGGAACCGAACGTAGGGCTGTCATTTGCACCCCGGAAATAAAAAATAAAGACATTGAAATCGTACTTGGAAATTAGCACGTTGAAAGATTATGTGAGGTTAGAATTTGTTGAGAACAATGGCTTTGAACTTGGCTACAAACAGACGACTTGTTAATTGTCCATTTGAATTTTATTATTGCTTTTAAACCCATCCAAGCCTGGAATTATAATAAATCTATTTGAAGTGCAAACAAATGCCAGGCTAAAAATCTAATTAAAGTAGGTAGATTAATTTTTATTATTGTAATAATTTCACTATACAATAGGAAAATAATAAATCTTTCCTTTGGCCGGAATAAAGCGATTGTCTTTTAGAATTGGCAAGGGATAATCGTCATCGATTGTAAAAGAGTAACACTATTGCAGCTGCATATTAATCATGATTATTGAGCTCAATCAAACTTGTCTTTAGCTCTACTACCTAATGTTAATAAATAATTCTTTCCTTGGAAAGCATCTTTTATATTCAATAGAAACATCAATGTTTACGCCTTCGGCATAAACTTATTACCTGTTAGCATGTGCCCCTGTGTGGCATGCAACCAACCATACAAATGCACGGTAGCATTTTCGTAGTTTTGTAATTCTAATGGCGTCCTGCTTTCTTCGCCGATGCCGCTGGGCCATTCTTGCATGTCGTTGCTGTTGTACATGCTATCGTGGAACGTGGCGTCACACACCGCGGTGCGTGCTTCCGGTCTTTCGCGGCGGTTTATTCGTGGTCGCATTGGGGCGGCGAAGTCGGAGAACGCCCTTTGCTGGACTTCCAACCCGCAACGTCGCCGAGCAAAAAAAGAAAAATATTTTGCAGGCGTGAGTAGTATCGAGCGTTTGTGAACGACATAGGACGCTTTTTTCGCCGCGTTGAAGTGTTGGGGCGGCCATTTTGATTTTATGACGATTGCGGGTGCATGTTGGAACGTAGGAAATAGTAACGTAAATAATGCATGTCGCGTGCAGCTTGCAATCGGTATTCTGCTACTCAAACTTTGAAATATATTCGTTTGTCGGGTATTGGTCACGTTGTATGAGAGGCATTCCAGTGAGTAATGAGGGTGAAAATTCAAGGAAATTAGTGTGGCAGCCATGTTGGAATGAAATTTGCAAATTGCTTGCTTTTGCATAATTAGATGCATTCATGAAATTATTGCATGCGTATATTTTCTAATGGGTACCACTTTATTTTAGTCCTTTTCGTGATTAATTCAAGCCGACTTTATGCGATATTACCATACTAATTATTGATTTACGAAATATGTGTTGCTGAATTCGGGATTCTTGATAATTTCGCATACGCACTCTTTTTATTTATCAGCACCTGCTGAATTCGCTCGTAATTCATTCTGTATTAAGCCACATGTTCGCTTGTCAAGCAATTAGGCCTCTTTATTTGTTTTCGCCTCTCGGCGCACCGTCCTCACCGGTTGCGCATCCATCAATTCGCAATTGCATTCTTTATATTAACTCACTCTTTGGAAATGAATATCGTATTACTTGGCACGCTTGGTCACCCTGCGCGAATTCATAATAACATCGTGTTAATGCTATAACTGGACATCGTTTAAAGTTCAAATGGCCAAACGCACTGTACAGGTGGAAATTGAAGACGAAATTGCAACGTACCATGCTTATATAATTATCGCCCGTAATGAAAATTGTAATGAAAATAAATAGCTTTTGAATGATCGGTTTGTATCCAGAGTTTACTGTCATCATGTTTCCAACTCCTCAAAGTCGTTGCGATTTCCTTTATTGGATTACTCACTCCTTGGTAATAATCAGATTGACCAGGCGCGCACTCAAAAGGGTGATAATGATCTAAATGATAGGTGATGAGCTCGTAAAGTACTAACTTTATAACACACGAACACAATGAATTCGAATGACTTGGCCTTTCCTGGTGTTTTTGAAAGACGCTGCACTACATCGTGGTTTCGAATGCTTTATGACGAAGCCGATCAATTTAATATTATCATCATCATCATTATTCGTATTCCCATTATACTTGTATGTCGGGTGTAAGATTTCACGCGGTATGATTGTGAGTGTACTGTTACCCATCTCCATCATAGACCGACACCATACTCAACCTCCCTTCCAGCTTTCGCCGCCCGGTGGCATAACCATTTGTTCTGAACGATGCAGACCAAGTCTAACTCTTTTTGGTTTTAACCTCAAACCTCTCAACTTGTAAACTTGCACGTTGCGGTTCATTTCCAATTATAATCCACAGAAATCAACAGTCAACATGGTAAAATATAAAAAGCGCTGAATGGGTGAATTTTAATTATAGTGCTGAAGAGCCGTGAGGCACTTATCGAGCGTTAATTACAACTTGTTTTCCACCGAAATTTTCGAATTACTACGTGTTGCTGCACGAGCATGCCACTTGGCTGAGGAACGAGGAAGTTGCGATGCAATCTGTTTATGGCATCGCCAACTTTGTATGTGATTTTGATGCAATCTTATACGCAGGCTGCGCAGCGCTCAGCGAGACTTGTTACATAACGCAAAACGATGCAGAAGACAGGTTTTTAACGTAATTAGTGTGATTAAAATATGGCGTTTGGTTATTAATTGCATTTTAATCATATCCTGTAAGAGTTAAATACGCTTTCTGTGTTTGTCTAGGACTAGGCTAAAAGTTACTAATTAACAAACCAACAAGACTGGAGATTTCTAAGCAATTTACGCATAGAATAATTATATCAAGAACTAGTAATTTTAAAGTTGTATTGTTTTCATAAAAGCTTTTCATTTATTTATATTACATGAAAGAGTAAGGTTATTATCAGATTTTGGGATGGAATTCCTTGAGTATATATCCTACGTCTTTGAAATTGAAATTTATTGGTTGATATATTTCCTTTCGTATTAAATTGGTTATTGTGAGAGTTATGTTGTTAGGTTAGATACTAAATTTGAGCAGTGGTTGTATTGTTGCGTCCCTCACCAGAGGTCGCACACCGCGACTTCTGACAACACTGTCTTCAAATTGAACTTTCATCCTTAATCTAAGTGTTTGTCGATTTGTCTATTGCGATACAAATGTTAATATCATATTTATATTAAGTCAGTTTGCCACATTAAAGATTTTTGAATAATATCACCGATGATACACTAAGGTTAATCCTAGTAAATTACATCGTTAGGCATGCCTAAAAAATAATTTATTGCTAAAATTAAGCGTAATTAGAACACGCACATTTGCAGATTCTGAATGGTCATTTGAATGGTTAAAGCACGATCTGATGCTAACGGCAACTACTTGGAGCATATTCTTCCAACATATAATTTCGATGAACCGACGCTGCGGCAAGAATGCTGCCAATTATCACAACGTTTATGAAATCAGATGGTGAATGTGTATTCGCACATTCAAGTAAGCACTTGCAAGAATATAAGTTTACGCCTCTTTAGATTGTATGCTTTGCATTCAATATAAGTTGCCATGTATGAGCTATTAAGACATTTGTCTTGAAGTATGCATCGAAATAAAGAAATAAATAAACCCGATTGTCATGCAGCCTGAGGGCGTCAATATCGCCGCGTAATGGTGACGGAGATATTCATTAAATTTAAGCATGCTAATATGTAATACGAGATAACGGCAGTTGCCCACAAGTACTGCCAAGGTGGCAGCAAGCAGGGTCGAGGTGGGAATTACACGCTGTAAATTTTATTGTGTTTATTGAATGCGAAATGAACGAACCCGCACGAACAGCATTTTTTCTATTTGCAATTAAGTGTGCGGGCCGACAAGAGCGCATTGTGCATTTGATTGGAAAGTCTTATGCTGTCACATCAATCAATAACTAATAGTCAGCCAGTGGTGCTGCGGTAAGTAGTCGGCAATGCGCACCTAACATATCTAATTACCCAGCAACAATGTTGCGACACGACGAGATTTGTTCGACTGTGCGTCAGCCATCACAAAGCAATCATGTCATGCTGAGATTTGCATTCCAAATACATTTTTTCTCCCGACGTGCTATGGTTGTTCACACTTTGGATGCGCCGGACATGCAGTGGCGTCGTCGTCGTAGTCAATGTATTCATAAATAATAATTATTTTGTTTTAAATTGGTGCCACTCCACACTGACAGCCCTTTTCCGCGTGGCTTTTTTGTCACGATGCGTGCAGCCGTTACAAGCAACAAGATTATATATACCATGGATGGATGATGCATGGATGGAATAAAAGTCACAATTGATGACGCCTTGGATTCCTTGTTGTCCGGAAGACTGACCAGTAAATTTACGCCGTCTAGCGCCCCGTCACATTTGAATTCCCCATTTCGAATTTGGAATTCGTCCACCGTCCACGGCCGCGAGTGTTTCGTGTAACGACGGAAGGAAGATATAAATATGCCAATGAGGTGCTTGGTGCAATGCCTCATGACACTTCTTATTCACGGCGCGACGCAAAATTATATGAAGCTATTAAAACGAAATAATCATTATTAATAGTGGCCCAGGAAACGCAAAAAGCGGAAAATAATGATTGGTTATTTGATCGCCAGAGTTAGCACTTAACACGGACGAAAATCGACGAAAAACATAACTCAACATGAAATTTATGTAGGAAACTGATAGGTTTATGACTACCATCAACATCAACTCTTGCTTTAAGCAGATTTTATTCTAGCCATCATTTTTCACATAAACACTGTTTGTTACTTGGGTAAGAGCGTAAGCATCTTAAACATTCTTTGAAGGCATACCATTGTAGAAAAGTTGCAAAACTTACAATCAGAGCCATTTCGAATTGTATAGATGGCTTGTTGATCGAACCAGTTTATAACCACAATTGATTAAAAATCTATTCAAGATCATAAAAGTTGTTAGATATGCACAATCTGTGTAAATTATGTGCATAACATATTTATTTGTGTATGCAAATCACTTGTATTTTCTAACAAGCTCATTAGTGCTAAAACGCTGATGTTATTGCTCTAATTTGGTCTTAAAACATTGAATCATAAGATTATAACTTGAGTTATATGCCTATTTTATTATCCCTAACTCTTTCTTATCTTATTGCATTTAAGTAACTTTACGTTGACACTGGAAGAAAGCAACACACCGAAAACGTTCTAAACATTAATAAGACGGTAAGCGCCAAAGTTATCTTAATACAATCAATATCAGACACTTAATGATCATATGTTTGTAATTATCATCATCAATATTCTTATGCCTTAACCATAAACTGACACCGTACTCGACCTCCCAACCACTGGCCACCCGGTAGCTGGACTGATTGTCTGCGAAGATGCAGACCTCTCTTCGAATTTAAACCATAACTGGTTGAAAGTGTTGCCGAGATGGTTCGTTGTAATTACAAGTTTCAAATTGTATGCCACATTGATTCCAAGAGATAATTCGAAAGACATTTGAGAGAATACTTTGCATTGGTATTTTTTGTGTCACTTTCTTGGCCAGTTTCGGTTTGTGCGGTTCTGTCTGCCCCTTGAAAAATTAAAGGGCGGTAGCGGAAGAGACAAGGTCTCAAGAGAAAACTAACCACTAGTCTTCCGCATTCCAAGGGATTAACAAGGGCAACGGTACCGGTGCCCGGAAAGCACTAAATATTTACATGCGATTGAAGAGAAGCAAATAAAATAAAAACAATTCACTTGAAACTAAGTAATAAACTGATATAAAATTCCATCAAGTAAATGAAGCATAAGACGTTCGTATTTCAAATTAATAAGCAACTAGTTAGTCATACCAATAGGGAATAGATGTTGCAATCATGTATAATCAAATCACCAATGACTGAATCAATAAAATGAATTTCCATAATGTCGTAATTCACTCTGTAATGTGTATATAAAATTAGATAAATGTGCACACTGCTGCGCACAAGTAGAGAATGTTTAGTTCGTTCTTAGCTCCGAAGGGAAACTTAATCCTAAGCCCACGTGAACATCCACATCCATCTAAAGAGTCGCTTGGAAACAATGTCGCAACGCATTGTATTTACTATTCCGTACACGGATTATATTTACTTGCATTGCGCACATTGTTTAAAGCCTGCAAGATGCCTGCGAATCATTGCAATCGACAGTTTTGCAATTAAAAATTACTCAGTGCATCTACTGCAGTAAGGTAGGAAATGCGATTGACATCTGCTTGTTCTAAATGGCGTCTAGCAATGCACTATGTTAATTCGGCGCCGGTCGGCAAAAGAAACAAAGTGAAGAGTTGAGATTTGCATCTTTCATTTAAGATTTCCGATTGCGCAAGCGGCAATCCTCGAGCATTGCATTGTCGGCATTTGCACATTATTTGCCTACGTGGGCAAACTGATTGTGCAATGTCAATTTTCACAATAGCATAAGCCTAGCATTTCCTTTAATTTAAATTTATTTGCAAATCCATAAAGAGAGAAACTTGATACTTCAAACAACTACTTGTTTCTAATTAAACGTAGAACACACTGTTTCAACATATTATTAAATATTTATTCTTAATTAGATAACATCTTGGATGTGATGGGTTCTATCATCACAGCCATCCTTGGAGAAGACTGCAACCTCATTAATCCCTCTGCTCTAATAGAGATCAGAAACTCTGGTTGTGCAACGATTAGTTACGGCAAATGATGCGTGAAATCTTTCTTTGCACACATGGCAATACGGTAGCAGACCAGCTAATTGACCGAACCGAATGTCCACACGCGGCAACTAAGCGCTGCAGCCAAAAAACCTAAAATGTCTACCAACCTCTAACGCGGTTGTTCTTGCCTGTTACCTGTACACAAACCGTAATTACTACTGGGCAAGAAAACGCCCAGCGTACGCCATTCATTAATTTGTATCGACGGTGATTTGCAAACAATTTATCCAATACAACTACTGCACATTTCTGCACAACTTGTGATAAATTATGTTTAATAATGGGCAACAAGTAGCGTGTTGTCAAAGATATATTACTTTTTTAATTGTCTGCATGGGTGCAACGTGCAGTACGTGATGCAGTTTGTTCCTTGGAAAAAGAACTCAACTTGTACAAATGATTTATGAGTTAATATGTGATAAATTATATTGTTTGGACTCAAGAATGTTGTATTTTTGTCTTGTATGTTGTGCGGTGGAAATTGATTAAAATTGTTGCAAATAAAGCAGTAGATAGATACCTTTACCCAACCTCGTACTAAATAAAAGCAAATTAATTATTATAATTAACTGTATAAGAGGGTGCGTTCCATTTCGTCATAAATTTTATTCTACAGCTTGGTGGGTGGTGTACATTTTTCAATTTTAACATTCCGTTTTATCCATCAGGAAATCATTTTATTTCGTGATTGCTTGGCCTCGCATTGAACTGTAACGGATTGCCGCACAGCTATTGTATAATATCTTAAGGGTGAGGTATCTGCGCCGCATATTTTTCCAATTTTGCTCGCAGCTCTATACTTCTCGTGATTAGTAATCATCGCTGCAATCGTCGATCATTCCATCAGACAGTTACATGCGCTCCACCCACGCGGTGTTGATAGGTGAACCCATGTATCTCAACTCTTCACTTTCAACTGCAAGTTTCCACGCTCCGCACGCTGATATTACGCAATAATTGGCAGAATTCCACCGCACAATGCACTGTGTTAATAAACAATTAAGTGTCGTTCCGGAGCCGGCACATGAGGCATTGTTATCGAGTGTATTTAATCCGGTGGACCGGTTGCAGCCAGGACAGACGCAGCTGAATAATTTCAGCCGTACGCCTCGACTGCAGTAGGTAATTGAGTTTAAATTGTTTGTTCGTCAAAATGCGTGCGACGTTGGAGCGCACGTAGTGTACGCAATTATTGCGCTGCGTATAAGCGCGATGTGGCGGATATGGGGACCGCGGCGAATTGGTAATACGATGTAAATATGCGCACGCAAACTGTCGGAGAATAATTACACCCGGGTTTCATTGCAGTATGCAGCGTTTTTTATGCTCTCGATTTAACTCGAGGTTTTTGAGAGTCCATGCCGGTCACATTACGTAATTATTAATTACTAGTAGTATAATGTTTGTTAAAGTATGGCTGATATCCGTTCCCAGGCTCTTTCGTCCACAGTTCAATTAAATTTTACACTAACTTACAAAGCGCCTGTCAAAAACAATTGATATGAATAAAAATCTCATTTGTAACATTTCATATTTTAATGTCTACCTGTTACAACAAAAATAATCTACGCATAATCCCTAACCAAACTTTCTTTGGAATCTAACGTATTTTCAAAATAGGCTTTCCTTTGCACAAGAGGTAGATGCTTCTGTCTCAACAAATAATTCTCATTACCATGAACTGAGTACATACTCTCTCCCTCTACACCCATTAGTTTTCTTAGTGCCTTGTTCCTTTCCAGAATTTTCCCATAAAATTCAATTGCACCCTCCATAAATATAGGATTGAGATGTTTCAGTTCTTCATCAACTTGTCTTTCATATTTCAACTGTGTAGAGTCCTTAAGAAAGCAATAATTGCAAAGAAAAAAAGTAGTGATTAGGCCATACATAGGCATTCTAAAACCCAATGGCTTTGCATAAAAATTATATCTCATGTTTAAGAACTGACTGACTGCATATGTGCAATAGACTGCTAATACACTGTACATGGAATCAGCATAAACCTTCCATGTTTGTGTCATTCTCATCTCTCGAGCTATTGCATACATCTTTGCCTTATCAGATATAACTAAAGAATTCAAGAATTCCTTTGCTTCCTTTGAATCCCAAACAACTGACTCAGACAAAATCTGAAATAAAACCACTTGTAAAATAATACTTCCAGCTTTAAACAGTTTACCTTAATATTATGTTTTTCAATTGTATCCACTGAATCATAGGCAAAATTTACTGGTAATCCTATTATACATCCAAATCTACTGGCACTGGTTCCAGCACTGAATATGTCAAACCCAACAACTGAGAAAGCTGTATACAAGTTCTTCGTATTGGGAGCTACCTATAATGTCTTTTATTGCTATATACCATTACGGCAGAAGCTTAATATGAGTACATACCTCTGCTAAATCAAGAGTTTTCTTAAACAGTTCTACTAATTCTGGTTTCAATACTACAGCTGTTCCATTTCTGTAAAAACACAAAAATTTGTGCCTACTTACTATAATACCTTATAACCTAAAAATATGTACCGGTAATAATGCACGATATCTTTGTATTTATCAATCAAAAACGTATTCGGAACAAAATGGAGACAAAATGCACCCAGGCCAGTAAGTGAAGCAACACCGAAAGAAAACTTTCTTCCGGATTCTGAGACAAGCCACGATCCTACTTTTCCGTAAGACATCTTGAATGATCGATATTTTCTACGGCTTCCTGCGTGCGATACTTCAATGTAGAGATAGACAACCACCCGTACATATTTTACTAGTTTTATTTGAGTGTTACGTAGATCTTACGAAATAGTTACGAAATGTCCGCTATTCAATGTATTGAGATTAGTTTACATTGACATTTAGTGAATATTTGATGTTATAATAACGTTTCCGGCATGTTGCCTTCTATGCCAAAGTAAAATCATCTCAATATAATGATCTATCTATCAGAAATGTAGAATTAAGTCCGAAAAGAACACAAAAAACTGGCAGCTAATAACTGCATTTAAAGCAAAATTCGTTTATTGTAAACGTCACAACAAAAACAGAAATGTTCAGATCCTGAAATGTTGACTATAACATTTATATGAATACTAAAATATACTTTGCATGAAAAATTGAATATCCCCGCATACATAAACTGTTTGCTACGTGATATTAGGGTAAACCTCATCATGGTACTAGGATATTGTGAACGTGGAATGTGTCAATGTAATAATTGTGAAAATACCCGATCAGTTCATTCCTTGTTTTGACGTCCCATTATGATTTGGCACAATAATAATATAATGTAATAAATTATTCAATCGATATATCAATTAGTCCACAATGCATCAATTAGACAAGTAAAAACAGTTTATACGTTTAGAATCTTATAGAAAAATAGTCTGAATTTGTAATACTACAAAGCCAATCAGTGGTACTCATGTTATCCATTCTTAGTCCCAAATTCATGTAATATATCACATGCCATCGCAATGTCGTTCTTCGTAATCCCCAGCGCTTTTATGACCGACTCCTTGGAATAACCCTCACTGACTAGTTTCTTTATATAGTCAATATTAATATTTTCGTAATAGACATTGTTGTCTTTTGCTGTGAGTGGATTGTACTTTGTTTTCGGTGCCGGCTCCACCTGCATGTTTTCGTAGAGATGGTCGAGCTTGGCACTTATGTTTGGTGTTGTGTTTGACTTAACGGGCATGGCCAGACTGGGCTTTGTTTTTGATGGGTAGCTTTGATGCCTCGTTTCTGGTTTGGTAGTAATGTTATTCATACAATTTGTTGAACTAATGAAACCGCATATCGTTTCCGGTGAACTAAGTTCGACAACATGCCCCTCTGCATTTTCAGGCTTCTGCAACATGGACTCCAGCCGACTTTCGGTTGGCATTTCCAGCATTGAACTACATTTTGATATCGCAGGAACGTCCACAGCATAGTACGTGAGATTAGTCACCGATTGGGCCTCATTTAGTGGCTTGGGATTAAATTTGGCCAAGCCGTTCGTGCGCGAACTGGACGATGGTGCTATCGTTACTTGTTCCAAAGTAGGGGAACTTTTTCGTGGCGGCAGCGGCGGAGGTAGATTCAACGGCGGTACCACAATTGTGGGAGTAGTACTACGCCGCACAACGCATGGACTATTTCTTGGCGACATTGTTGGACTGGCAGGAGTCTGAGACAAAAACATTATATTCCGCACAAAACCACGAACATTAAACTCAACAGACTTACATTGAATTCAGAAGAAAGGGAAACAGAGATTAAAGAACTACCAGTACAACTCCACAATTCACCATTATCCTAAAACATTAATAATATTAGTAAAGTAGCAGTCACAACCCACTTTTGTACACAAACACTCACCTTAAAGCACAAAAAGCATAAAATAGTGCAATTCAGTCAGTGATTAAGAAAACTCGTTGCGTAAAGCAAAATAAACTTGGGTCAATTCAGAATGCTTAATTGTTTTTTATAAATAATTGTATAAAAATAAAGCATTCAGATACTAATAAATTTTGACCCATTGTGGGTCATGCAATAATTCTCTAGAATTGAGTATGTGCTTTACAAAACTCAATCATTTCTTAAAGCATGCTTCATTTTAAGGAATGTACCAAGTAACATATATTAAAATGAACATTTAATACTGAGAATTAACTTATAATAATGTAAAAAAAAAAACAATCATTTGCTTCCAAAATGATTATAAAAACGTGATAAAAAAGAACAGACACACATCTGTGCCACAATTGCATGCAGGCGGCCAACATAAGACAAAAGCGCAGCTCCTGGTTCAATTAAAGTTTGCTAGGATTTTGTGTAGCACAGCGATAATTCAGTCTGCATAATCGTTTGTGCAATGTCTTTGTTGTACCTCAAATTCAAGGTCGTCGTCGTCGAAATTCGTGGCATTCAGGGACGATCCCACTGCACTTTTGGAACGATTGTGCGATTTGCGAGGATCAAAAGGATCGACGACAATTTGTTCTGTTCCTTTGATTTCAGCCCGACAGAAGGGACACCCTTGACCTTCTGAATCCTATCATTCAACACAGTCCAAATTAGTAGTTTCATTATAAAATTGAAGTCAATTCGACTTTAAAACAAAAACAAATCACTGTACTTACAATTTGCCACGCAGTTAAACACGGCGTACACAATAAATGTCCACAAGGTTCAATCCTCACATCTTTGTCATTTTCTGCACAAATTTTACACAGTTGGAAAGTACTACCCATTTCACAGTACAATTCGTATTGCTCCTGGGTAACGGCGATGTGATCCTCAGGCGTTGGCTGCACAGCCCAACTTAGATCAGGGTTATTAATGCGGCCATCCGGAAATTGATAGCTTCATAAAAGAAGGAATTCATGAATACATTTAATAGACGTCAGGCAAAATCGATTTTAATGACAATCATGCTCAAGTCAACTTACAATCCCTCTCTGTAGCCATCCAATAGCGCCTGGATAAGGCTTTTGTTCTGAGGAATAGTTTGTAGAATTTCGCCATCCGCGGTCACGTATCCTATGGCCCATTGCCCTAACCTCGTGCACGAGAGTCGGAAGACGTAGCTACCAGCTTTGTTGATGTAGCGTTGAAGTCTTGCTTTTACTTCGTCGTACGTCAGGAAAGCTACGTAGCCTGGATGTGTCACCGCTAGTATTTTCCAATTTCGAAGTAATGTGGTCCACGGTTGAAATAACCTAAAGTAAATGCAAATTTAGATATGTTGTAGGAATATACGTCGTTATAACTTGCCGTGTAAAAACGTCGAACTCAAAATTTGATATGTAATCGTTGCAGGTTAAATCTATTGTAGATTTTAATGCCATTGCTTCCAAACCCGTACTAATTGGATGAATCTTGTTTAATTCCTGACGGAAAATCTTCCAAGGAACCAGTGTACTATATATTCAAAAATAAACCATCAATGCATATGCAAACATATCTTTAATAGCAGACAAATATGTTATTCAACCATGTATGAAATGAATGAAGATATTAAATTTATTGCATGACACATATTTTTAGTGTGTGGGCAGACATTCTAATCTACTCTTGTTTAATTGTAACATTTCCAGGAAAAGTGCTTAGCACAAAAAGTCTACATTTCCCAATAACGTGAAATTCAAATTATATTCAGATAACAAGAGTAAACATGTAGTATTGATATAAATCACAACTAAACCAAATGCAATGTTTACACTTTAAAATTTATATCTGCTTTTAAATGGATATACCCATATATAGATATATGTCTTAAATGTGTTTACCTGCTACTAAAATTGGACCTCCAAAATTCTGCCGCATCTGACTTTGTGATACGAAACTGATCGCCAGCAAATAAACCATTTGGAAACAGTGCTTTCAATTCACTTAACATGTGTGAAAAAACCAAACTCAGCTTCGTCAAATTGCGCCGGTAATGAGAGTTCTCATCAAACATCTTCTCCTTGCCTTCCTTGAATAACTTGATTGCTTGTTTACACTTGCGCATTAAATTAATTATAAATATGTTAAAGTGTTCATTGCTATGTAACTGCATCATATTGTCCTCATACTTTGAATAAATAAGTTTGAGTCTTTGATAGGTGTCTGGCAGGATGTCCAGAATGAAGGGAGGTGAATTCTTCAAGTTCATTTTCTGGTGTTGACACAGTTTCACCACTTTGTCCATCAACTTCCATGTCTTGTCTAGCGTTCGCTTGTCGGTGGCGTACTTGGGATGGGTGCATACATCCGAAAATGCGCCCTGTAGTTTGGAGAAGATCGTGCATAGGTTTTTGTGTTGGATGGGCCTGTTCCGGCCTGCCATTTTGAGGAAGCTTCCGTTTCGGCACGCTTATTATATAATCGCTATCGATGCAGTTATTGGAAACGCTGAAACGAGCACATCAGTCCACACACAGAACACAACCGCACGAAATTGCGACGTCCGCAAACATTTTTCATTGCAATGTTACCGAAGACTGCGACGACTCTTACGATTTCCACTTATTACGGAGTGACTGCGAGTGACACATTTATGACAGACGCAGTCAACTCCAGGGTCAATGAGATGACCTGTGATGTGAGGCCGTGCGATGAACAACGATCAAGTGCGAGTTGTTACGAATGGCTCCTGCACTGTGGGATGCTGCAGAAAGCAAAGCAATGGAATCTATTTTGTGTTTAAAATTGTTTCATTCCATTTTGCATAGGTGACGCCGCAATACTTGTTATAAGATTTAAACTTTTAAAAATTTGTTTAAACATTTAGGTTTGGAAATAAAGGTTTATATTTATTGTAATTAAAATAACTCTAAATACTTTTAAACATGTTTAACTGTATTTTAATTATGCGATATTTTGAAAAGTACTTCTATAAAATTCCATAATATGTAATATGTAATTTGTTTAAATATTTAAATTAACTATAAAAAACCCTAATCATTATAAAATTTAAATAAATTTACAAGAAACCTATCAATATTATTTTAAAATGTGCAGAATTATAAATAGGTACCAGAACGTTTAAATCGTACTAAATAATTTTTCCTTCATTCTTCCCACGCGATAAATGCAGGATTTGTGATAAGGCAAGCAAGAGAAATTGCCAACGGCGTATATGGAATGCAAAACCTCATCAGCAAGTGTGCTACTCTTCTGCGTTTGCGCAACTGCACCACACGGGCTGACAATGTGCGTGCCACTTGCTACCCCTAGCGCGAGCCGCCAGCAGGCCTGCGGACTCGCGATCGTGGGTGAGACTGTTGCGTACGTATCAAGCTGGTGTTTGGGTCAGCCCCGTCGTCTCGCATGCGATACATGCTTTAAATCGCCTTCACATTTCCAATTCTCCTTTTTAATTTACCACTTTTCTTGTCAACCTTTGCGAGAACCACCCTTGGACAATTGGAAAGTTTGTTTGATGCTTGGATAGCCAAGAAAACAAATTCAGAAAAATAAACTAATCAAAATTGTGAGTGAGTTGGTATATTTTCCTGTGGATATCAAGAAAGCAGAAAAAGTTTTGAAGAATTTCAAGTAAAAATGGGAAAGAAAAATTCAAAACTGAAGCAAGATACCATTGACAGACTTACAACAGCCACATACTGTGAGTAATTATTATAGTGCAATTGTTTTTTATTGATGTACATATTGCTATGATTGATAAGGTTTTATTTGAGATGACTAGATTACAAACTAGAGACATTTTCAAGACTTGAGAAAGAAAGCAATAAAATAGTCATAAAGAAGTTATATAATTCAGTTAGAAAACTAGAGCAAAATTGAGATTTCACCTGCATAATATCTTCATCTACATATATTCATACAATTGGCTTTCCGAACTTAAATAATATGTTCAAACATTTTAAAACAAAAAGTGTAAAAACAAAAAAATATTTTTGATTCAATTAATAATGCAATAAAAAATAAATTTCCAATGAGTAAAATAGATATATATCAAGATGATAAATAACGTAATATCCATCAAAAAGCATTATTTTTAGCGTGAAATCTTAACAATAAACCACCACGCATCAAATACGTGGTTAACGAGTTTAATGATCACGGAACTGGACTATCGCAATCTCAATTATGGGCATGGTCATGCATTGTGCTCTTCGTTTCACGTCTCACTCTACACCAAGTTACGTATCGATTTCTTTGCGCTGCGTCCACAGGGTTACGTGAAAGGAATTAACAAAATACCATCTGGGTGGAACACGTCAAAATGTCCCAACTACGTATATAACTTCATTATATAGAGCGAAATTAAAAATAAGTCCGTCGTTCTTTTGTGCTGCTTTTTTTCTGCGAATGCATGAATGAAGTGAAGTGAAGTGAAGTGAAATGATGTCCATTACCATATTGTGTTGATTTAGGTTAGATTTCAAGTGTGAATTGGAATAAAATGATGTTAATAAGCAATGCAATCTTTGTGCAATAGTTAAGATTAATGGTTGTTTGCTTCTAGTTGTTGGGACATTAGAGGATTATTCAGTTGTTAAAGTTGGCGTGTTTGAGATAGTTTAGTGCTATTTGTTGCTATTCTAATTGTGACGTTTATGAGGTTTGTAGAGTAATGATGGTAATATTGTGTTGTAGGTATTATACAAATACTTAAAGTTGAGCGTGGAAGATGTTGATTAATGAAGGTGGAATAAAAATCGCACAATTGCGTGCTTATCATCTTCATTTTAATGATGCTTCATTGTACACCGAGATATGTTTTTGCCACCTGTTGGTGGAAGAAGACAATGGATATGAAAACGGAAATGTCTTGTCGTTATTTAAGGAAAAGACAATTATGTTGAAAAAAGTTGGCAACGAAAAAATTTTTTGCATTTTAATTATTTTCATTTATTATGTGATGATATTTATGACATGACTTCAATTTGTAAGGATTTTGATAGCATACATTCTCAAGAATAATTTTCTCCTTAAAACAAGTTGCAAAAAAAGTCCTTATACCGTGCAACAAATGAAGGTAAAAGTGCGACCCGAACAATATGTTGTACAATTTCTTCTTGAATCCGATGATGGTATTTTTCTTAATGTCTTGATTAACCTCAAAATGTTCTCTTCAACTTTGCATCTTTTCTTGATAACGCGCCGATTAAATTTTAATTCTACAAATGGAATTTTCATGGGGGTTTCAGCATCAAATATGGTTGTTGATTAGAGGTGTTATTGTTAAAACCAAATAATTTCAATCACAGAACTGATTGGAATCATGAATTCAGAAAAATCCTTTTAAACTAACATGAACTCTGCACTTTAATCTCCATCTTCTATAAACAAATCTAAATAAACTCAAGCATTTTTTCTCTCTTCGCACACTTTAAATACTAAAACTTGTTTCCATTATAAAATTTTCATATTTTAATTAAAACAATTCAACCACCAACTACTAAATATTTAATGAATTCTGCTCGTCCAACTCGACCAACATCAGTATAATCAGTCTTGGTAAAATACGATATTCCAGATGCAGACACCATGGTTATTCATAACAAGTTTTCAGATGATGTTTTTACGCCGCGCGTCGCGAGACTACGACCGGTGAATGCGCCGCCCCCGGTGCATTGTTCGGACGGTGTTTGTCGCTCGCTAGGACGGGCGCCCAGACGCCTGGCGCCATTCCAACCTCATACCTTCGGGAACTCAATTGGATCGACACTCGGTACTTCCAGTGTTGCCGTAGCTCGTGCCGGCAGGAAAGCACAACAACATAAACAGACAAATACCGGATAAGACGTGTCGGAATATGATACACAAAATAATCAATACATACCTTACAGTCAGTCATCCAGTCTATATAATTCCATTCGTTTTTTCATGCTTATTTCTCAGCGAACTAATTAAAAATGCTAACCTCGAATCAATACAACACAAGGTGAGGTGCATTGTTTCACGATTTTCATTTCAAATGAACGACATTATTTTATCTCTTTTGTTTTTACTTATCCAACTTCAGTCATTCTGAGTTTTCATGAAATGAAGCCAAAGACTAAAGTTTCATCTTGTTTTGTGGTAAAACTTTTACTCTTCCCCCAGAATTCTTTTATGTTGTTTGCAATGGTTGCCTACTATTCCATGTATTGTTTCCATCTGTCATAAACTAAAAGCAGAGAAAATAAAAGAGATTAATCAGATTTTATTTTATATTCACGTTTAATCCAATGCAAAATTTGCTGTTTTACTTCTAAACTTATGAGAGCTGACTTTACTAGTCTGGATTCGGGAAGTAAATTTGCTCGAGCAGGAGTTCCTAGAGGACTACCTTATAAGGTTGGTTGTGATTACTTCCAGTAGAAAGCAGATGTAATACTTAAGCGGTTCATATCCTGCGGAGAAAATTGACCTCCAACTACAATAGACATACATAAATCAACGAATCAGTGAATATGAATAATTGCAGATTATTTGTTGAGGCTGCCGACTCGTATTATGTGTTCTAATTGTGCTAACATCGTTAAGTATTCCTTGGTTATAAAAAACTCCGTCTCAGGTATAAATTACACGTGAATATTAAACTTGCAACGACTCGTTATTATTTAAAAAGAAATATTTTATCCATGCGCTAATATTTATCTGTATAAAGAATAAAATCGTACAGTGGAATGCATTTTAAATTGGGGTTTATATTATTTATAACCTTTCAGGTTCCCTTCACCAATTAACCAGAGAGGTTATGTATTTTTCAGAACGAAAGTGCATCCTTTGGGTAAATTATAAAACATCTTTCCTGTGGTTTCCTTTCGTATGAATAGTGTTTCTTAACCTATCTTGTTTGCTCTCCTTCTTGAACCATAAAATATACGACTCATCTTGTGCTGCCTGCACCCGTGTAATAAAATGATACATTTAAAAAAATATAAAACGAAAGACATTGTAAACCACAATAAAAAGCTGCTCCACCTTGGCCTATTTTCAAACAAACACATTCTCAAAAAAGCATTAAAGATTGAAAATAAATTGGAAACTTATATGCAGAAAGAATCTCAAGTTATTTTTTAATATCATATGAGAATATCAAATAAACTATTTATAAATCTAACCGAAAACTATAGCACAAAAATATAATTTTCCTCACAGATATTGATTACTTATTGAGAAGCACACAAGCAGACACTTTTTCTTTTTTCATCGAGAACACTGCGAATGAGAATTCCTTTCTGGCAGAAATTATTTCTCTTCTTTGGTTTCGAATTTACTGCCATACGCTAGGGGATGGAAGACTGAAACTCAAACATTTTCCATTTTGCTTCCCGCAACAAGAGTAATCAATCACTCTGCGGTGGCCTAGAATCATTTCAACCCAAGTGTGCCTCTCTAATGAAACCTAAGATTAATGTAATTATCGGATCTTTGCTGTGGATTAAGTTAATTATACACTGGTGCCTTCAGAAACGTCACTCTCTTCACAATGACTATTTATGCTTTTAATGAATTTCTTATTCTAAGGGCGTATATTAATATTTTATGCTGGGAATTACTTCTACTAGTCCTTCATGTGCATTAAAGTATGTGAGTGCAAAACCTAGTTGAAATAACTCCCAATAGAGTCATGACTTCCAGGCACAACCGCAGTAGAAACTTTTGCTGGCCACACCAAAACTTCTTGTTCATTCTATTTTCTCATTAGCAAAACATACTCGTAATTTTGAGTATTACTTGATTTAATGCCTAAAGTTAATGACTTTTTTTGCTTTGAGTACAAAAAAATGGGTGACGCTGTCACAGAACGTATTAAAACTTTCTTCATAAGATAGAAATAAATCATCATCATTCATATAAATCTTACTTCCAATGATAGGCAATCACAAGGCGTATAGATTTCCATCCAGATGTTCAATATAAAAGTCAACAAAAGGGG
>JAODGC010000007.1:1981605-2052803 GCA_027574925.1 Ecitoglossa quadriceps | reverse complement strand
CTTACTTCCAATGATAGGCAATCACAAGGCGTATAGATTTCCATCCAGATGTTCAATATAAAAGTCAACAAAAGGGGAACATATCGTAGACTACACAATCAAGAAAATGTTGTCAGCTACCGCTTTACTTCAAGTCCTGCTCATATTTTGCAATTTGTCTTCCGATTCTATTCCCATCAATCAAAGAAAAACGTCAGCATGTCTCTATTGTTCAATAGATTTTATATCTTCAAGCACGCAAGGTTCCTGCATCCTTTTTTTTACTTGTTACCAAAATGTAACAAAAAGGTATAACTAGACCATAGGTTTTATATTCACGTTTATGACTAATAATAAAACACCAACACAAAACTCTCTACAACCACGATAAATTGCATGCTGTTGATATAAATTGATTGAAGAGTAACCTTGTTTATCAATGGTAAATATTTATGTGGGGATCAGTATGCTTGGATAGTAATTTATCGACCTGGTTTGCAAATTTATTTCTAATGCAAATAGACCGAGTGATGGCTTTACGTTTTTATGCCACCCATGACACTCCTTCGGGAGACCTATTGTCACGATGCAGTTCACATTGTTGTCTATATTGTGGGCAAATACGATTTGAATTGAGTGCTCGTCTGCGGCTTGTTCTGGGACGCATGAACGAATGTACTTCAACTGGGATAATAGAGCGCTCACTCGGGGATAATACACGTTTAAAATGGTTGTGAGATATTTCAAGCGTAGCTAATAATTCATACATTATAATTGTTTTCAATTTGCAAAGGGAATTTTTGAATTAGATTAAATGTTGAACTCTAAGTTAACGCAGAATTATCAAATAACCTAAAAATAAGTTAAATTTTAATTAAATTTATTCAAAGTTTATGTTTTAAGGTGATTAAAGATTATATCTTTAAATCTCTTGAAAATCCAATAAATCTAATAGTAACATTCCAAGTATAATTGTTCACTTAATAACCTTACGATATACATGATTTTTTCATAATCCGAATATTAATTTACTAAGTTAATTCCAGATTATACATGCTTCAACTGGAATCTAGTTTAAAACCATCTAACTTTTCTAGGCATGCGGATCTGTTTCAATTCAGGCCCAAAAAACCCGAAAAATAATCTAATATTAAAACCTAACCTAAAAACTTTGCATCTTCTTAGCACGCCACAGTATATTATACAATCATTGTGTAGACTTTGTGATGAAAATTCTTCAAATCAGCCATCCAGGTTTTGTCCATTAGAGTTTGCAACGGAAACAGATGCTACCCGCTTCAGTTGCGGCAGTAAAACTCTGGGATTTCCTGAAAAACTCGCGAACCTTGGGTGTGGCAAATGCGGACTTTGCACATCACCATTTGCTGATTTCAACAGAGTATTCTCTCAAATTCTCTTACACAGAATGGGGGTGTACTATTAGTGAGGGATTTTTCAGGCCTGCAGTAGTCCTAGATGGAAAACTTGGCACCACTTTATCGCAACTGAGGACACCCAAATTCTAAGGAGAATTACCAAGGACACGTAATGCAGAGTGGGTTTAAAGCATTACGTGTTATTACTTGGTGCTGAGGCAGAAAATGTGATGAAGAAATATTCAGATTTTTATGCTGAAAAACAATGCATTATTTATTTTGTATTTTGCACAATAAAGAAAATCATGTAATTAATTAAATCCAACACATTAAAAATTATTTTCTTTGCTAATCTTTGAGATACCAGCCCTAATTGTAATCCAAGTAATTAATCACATTCAATTAGATGTAATTAATTAAACGCTTAAAGAAGCACGTGGCATGAAAGAAGAAAAAGAAGAAAGCCTTGAAGAAACAGAATGCAAACAACTTGAGAAAATCTAGGCTAAAGAACAAAGAGTTCCAAACAAAGGAAAGCAATTCATTAACACAATTCAAATATTATTCAACACGCTACTATGAAACTGTTTTATAGTTTTTCTAACCTTTTTGTTTTCTAAGCCTCATACTCCAACGACCATTAAAGCTTTCATATCACCGTTGAAACTTTCCTAGTGTTCCTGTAAATATGTGTTAATCTACTGACTGTTTTCTGAAAAAGTCCCGCAACATGTAACAACAATAACTGAGTGTGGTAATGTCTAGTAATGCCGAAGTTAGCCGATGTCACAGCTCTGGCTTACTTTGACAGTCATAAATGCCAACGTAAACAATGATACCAACATAAAACCTGTAAGCTTTCTTCCCATTTTTTTAAACAATTAATTACTAATAAACAAAAAGATAAATACTAAATCCAATTTGAAAATAAGTTTTTCATAAAATGAGCTAGCAGTATATTACAACAATTATTTGAAATTTCATGACGTGAAATTTTTGAAATTCATAGTACAATAACATGATTCTAACCTCGCAAGTGTAATTAACGTCAAGAAAAGTAAAGAAGAAAGCATTTTACACTTGGTTGTATTGTATCAAATTAGATATACTTATTTATAATACTGTCTTTTCTGTAGAATCCGTTTTCATTCCTAAATAAAATAACATAAGTGTAACTCTCTCTCAGGTAGATAAGTTCAAAGCCTATTTTTCTCTTTTGATTCGCTTGTCGAAAATCGCCCGTTCGAAAAGTAAAATGCTAAATCAAGTGAGACTAACAAATCCAATTTCTCGACATATATCTGCACGTCCGTACAAAAAACCCTAGCAACAGGGACCAACGCTCCTGGGATATTATGGGATTTGAGAACTGAACTAAAGGAGACTGCCGCTATCAATGAGGGTGACGTGATGGGACATTGGAACATCAGACGTGGTGCGTAATATCCGAAAAATTCTTTCCTTGGAATAACACTTCTTATAAGAGCTTTTCCGTCATCTCCATAAGTAAGAACCCGAGAAAAATAAAACTTTGTGGATATTTTATTTTTATCCCGCATAGTAAAAAATATGTTCAACTTTGTAACGGAAACCAAAACACTTGGTCGTAAGTGAGACGAAATCTATCCTATTCTAAAACCAGGCTGGGAAATTTATAATAAAGTATAAAGTCCCTATGGAGTGTTCTCGAATAAAGCTTGATTGAACTTTGCAAAACTCGAGCGGAATTTATACATGAATACATGTCCTTGGGTGCATCCTATTGACCCCAATAAAAAGGTTTCCTTGTTGAAAAGACCCAAAATATGTCTGTTAAAGCATTCGCGTGTATAGGAAATTTATGGAGCTCCAAATAAAAATATGTAAGGTTTTATGTGTATCATAATGCTTTAAACTTTTAGACGTCTTTTTGGCTTATGTTCTTAAAAAAAAAAAAGGAATCGAGCTACGATTGAAATTGATTTTCAAGCGGAGATTGTGCACGCTGGTTGAATATAAAACGACCCGTCAAAATGGCAAATCTGCAGTCTTTTAACAGATTGGACTTTGAATAGTATACCAAAAAAAGCGGAACCTTTACTATGCGCATAAAATCGATGGAGGCCCGTAAATGTTTAGGTAGGCAGCGGCAGGGTGCGTAGGTTGAAACGGTGGGGTTTCGTAAAGTACCTCACTGAATGCCCAATTAATCACATTGTTTATTTGTGCAATCACCCAAATGTCAGGATTAAAAAAGGTTTCATTTCAGAATAGTGCCGGAATATCCCTTTATTGATTTTATGGGGGAGTCGCCTGGTGTGAGAGGGATCATGATATAAATATTTAGAAGTATAAAAACTTGGAAGGAAGTATGAATTCTAACGTGGCGCATTTTTTATCCTTTTAGAATATAACACGTTGATATTATGGAGATTATATTGTACTTTATAAAAGTGTTGTCGAGTACTTTTTGATTGACATCGTGTTCCAACTTAGAGCAAATTTCCTTTTCCTAACGTTTCCAATTTAGAAATTGGCAATAATGGCTTGCAACGAAGACTTGTATTATTAAAAACTAATTAAAAGTTTTGATGCCTACAGGAACTACGCAAGACGGATGACTATTAAAAAATTTATCTTCTAACCTCAATCTCACCTAATTTGCTTTGCATTAATAAACATTATGAATAGGATAAAAATAAAATTTAAACGAAATGTTATTTCATACAATATTCATACAAAAACTACATCACTATAAAACCTTTGTTGACACTTTTGTTATTATCTACAACTGGAAAATTTGCAGTTCTATAAAACACTGCCCCATTTTAATCCTCGCAAACGCCTAGCTTTTAGCATGAGGATTTACTTCTTAGTTTATTATTTCCATTTGTTTTTCTTTAGTTTATTTTCCCTTTGCATAATTTTGCATAGCAATATAAACTCAATAAATATAGGTCCCATTTTATTTAACATGATGTCCTATCATGCTAAACTACCTATTATTTTAAGTGCATTACGTAACATTTTTACCTCATAAATGCCAACCTTGTAAACTTTACACTTCTGGTTGTTTAGTAGACCAGGAGCACATATAATTTGGACGTAAAACAGACCATCCACAATCAAACATTCAAAGTTAAAACAAGAAATAGTGCTATTTCAATGAAAAGAAAACAGAGTATAATGTAGGGCATGTTTATTTGCATCTTTAACGTTTGTTGCTTTTTTTAGGTTGAATACAAACAAGGAAAGCTGCGAAAAGTTCAGATTCTGAATAAGATTTCAAATTTTACATTTCATGCATGAATATTTTATGTAAAATGAATTAAGTAACTCCTATAGTTGAAGCACATGTATTAGTTGTTTTATTGATAATGGATAGTGAGAGAATTAAATTTGGTGTTTATATTATCAGAAGTAGACTTGAATTGGGTAGAATAAACTAACGCTTAACAGTTAATACTATCTAACACGCAACAACTTAATTAGTCAGTGGTTCATAAACTTAGAAATAAAACCAAAAATAAATTTGCAACGACTATAACCGTTCTAATGTTATTTATACATTTTAATGTTTAGTTTTTTATCATTTAGTGAATAATTATGGAATTCTATTTTCTTGTGTTTATAAATTCACCTTAAAATGTATTACTGTTATTTAATTAATTATTTACTTGATTAGTATTTTGTATAAAATTAATACAAATTCATTAAATCATATTTAAGAAGTTTCTTATGCAATAATTCATTTTATCGTGTAAATTGACTTGGCGACTGATAAGTAAACCAGTAATTGTTGGAAACTAGCAAAACCGTGGCCTTTATTAAACTCATTTATTTCCTTTTCGTGCAGGATTCTATTTCATTAAAGGCTTGGTGGTGACGCAAAGTAAATTGCGGTTACTTCCTGGCATGCAAGCGTGGATATACTAAATGTTTGCCAGCAGCATAAACCGCAGTTTGTTAGAATTGTGGTGACTTGCCGGGATATTCAAGAGCAGATTATACTATTGCTATCCCTCGTCGTGTATTTGCTGCGAAACCAAGCTTGGGGCGTAAATATTAGTCACGCACCAGAATCAACGAATGCCATTTTCTCAATAGTCTCAACGTATTGTTGCTTTCATCAAAAGCTTCCCCGTATCCAGGGCTCGTACTTTTATTATTTATTTATACATACTCACTGCTAATTGAAACTTCTTCCAAACTTTATACATCCCATAAATAAACGTGGCACTTAAAACTTTCCTCTGGGTTAACATGTTAGCAATGTGGGACTTGCTGAAATATTGGGCACGCCAGCTTGCGAAATAATTTCCCACGTCATTCAGAACACCAACAAAAACATCTTCTACTGATCATTTATAATGCTTAAACCCTTCTAGAGGTTATTAGTGTTTTAAGTTGAGATTTAGGTTTTGGAGGGTTTTTGAGGAAATCAAACTTCACATTTGCTCCAGGACAATATTTTGGCCAGAATAACAGCAATTTTGGTTTGGAAGATAAAAATTGTTCTGCTCATGTTTTTTAATCATTTATTGGTTTTTTGAAAGATATGATATTTGTAATTTACTTAATGTCACCAGACGTCGCTGTATTGTTCCCAACAGCGTGAATACCTTCCAAGTGCCATTTTCGTCATGGAATCCTCGCGTACAATAATGCTGCCAGTCTGCCAGCATGTTGGACATTGTGTTTATTACACGCAAGCATCAGCACTTCCTGTCTCGGAGTCCCATGTCATATGAGTTGACAAGTTTTCGCGCGGATTGTTTGCGAGTTTCGCATTTGACATTGAAATACCACGAACGCACCCGACGCAGAAGTCCTGGCATCCTTGATCGCTCACACGCAATGGAATGCTTATCGATCGATGGTAGAATTCGGGTAATATGTAGAAAATTCAAGGCAACCAAAAGAATATAAATGAGATGTTGGCGGTCATCCTGAAAACAACATCGACACAATGTGGGGGAAATACTTGAATAAGAAAATATATGGAAAAAGAAAAAGGAAGACAATTATTTGATGTCTTATTTAATTCCGAAAAATTCCTATTCTTGATTTACCACCATCTATACCATCATCATTAGCCTAATTTAATTTTTAAAGGACATAGTGTACATTCAAAACTGTCATTAGTTACCATAGTGACCATCTCTCTTCAAGTCACTACGCAAAGACATAGATGGCGCAAGTTTGCAGATAATTGTCAGTTGTTCATCTAGCAAGTGCTCAGTAAACTGTCCTTTACCATTCTCAAAAACACCCAATTTTGGCAGAATTAAAAATTGAAACTGGTAAAGAGTAAAATAGTTTTGGTCTTGGCAATGTTTTGGCTAATTACATCTAATTTTTATTAAATAATTGAGGGAGGTACCCTACGGACCTCTAGCGGCGTGCTCGGCAATCAATTTTATACAGTATACCTAATATACCGTGCACAGATTGTACTCTAATATATATTATATATATATAATAAATACAATATTTCCTAAGAGTTCTACAGTCTTTTATTAAATAATTTATTGAAGTTTTTCATGTTACTCTCAAATGTGACAGTTATCCACTTTTAATAACTATTATAGTTTATACGTCACTTCAAAGTCGGACCAGTCTTAACACTGCTCTACATTAAAAAATCAAATAAATTTGCAGTAACCGATAACTTTATAGTGTAAGAAAGATATGTGCTAGAGCGACATTGCGGACAACGACTGGCATTTTTCCAAGGTAATCTGTTAAATGACATCTTTGTATAAATGTTAAATGCGTTAGATGAATGCGAATGAAATTGTCGTTGCACTTAGATGTCGAATAGTTTGTACTGCAAAGCCAGAAGCTTCATGTCCGTGGTCGGTCCCGTGACGGCTGGTCTGGTGGGCGGCTACTGGTCCGCTGTGTACTATGATGAAATTAAAGATTGCTTGCACCAATTTGCTGTAGCTATCAGTGGAGGCAGCAATTTAGAGGAGTCTAATTGTCCAGAGGACGTTGAAGAAGAGCAGTGTTTATGCCCAGATACATCGCAGCCTAATGCACAGGACCAAGAACTCAAAAAGAAACCTATTACGTCACAAGTACAATAAATATTTGTTATTATTAAAAAAAATGAATATACCACATACCTGAATATAGTTATGAATTTGGATATTTTTATTTTGTGTTTAGGAATTAAATACTAGATAAAATAGGGAGGTGGACAGACAATTTGCTTATTTTCAGAGAAAATATGTGTTTAACCCAATTTTCAAGTTTTAATGTGTTTCATGTACAAAGTGTCAGATGTGCGTGTTGCTTTTTATAATTTAATTTCGCTGGGAAATAGTTTCGCACTGTTGGCTTTGTTGCAAACAATCGATAAGTCTATTTCCAAGGAAGAGTTTCCAAAGTTGACTTAATGTAGTTGCTAAAGTTTGTTTAATTAATGTTTACTTTCTAATTTAAAAACTAAATCACGTTAATTAATTAATGTAATTATTTGTTTCAGTTACCGAGAAAGAAATTCGACAATGGTAAGATATTTCGATTTTCCCTCCAAAAACGAATTTTATTTTGCTTGAAATGAGGTCACAATTTTATTTCTATAGCGTGCTAAGATATGCATTTATTAGTTCTACTGTTTTAATAATAATGTATTAACTTTGCATTATTTCCAGGCACAAAGGTTTCCTCAAAGACTGTCCAAACGGATTACTCACAGAACAGGTAATGCAAAATGTTAATCCCTACATTAATTTAGAATGTGTTTATGCCACATTTCACCAACTAAAGTTCTGCTCTTGTTTTAGGGATTCATTAAAATATACAAGCAGTTCTTTCCACAAGGTGATCCATCCAAATTTGCATCATTAGTGTTTAGAGTCTTCGATGAAAATAACGTAAGTCTGCAATATTTGCTTGCATACTTGTTGTGCTGCTGCTGTTTGTTCTAGCATAAATTAAATGAGCATTTTTAACAAATGTCTTTAATTTCTCTAGTGGCGCAATTTTGATTCCTCATAGTTAGTGGGCAAACATAGTCATCTGGCGAGAAGTATGCAAACGTGCTTTAATTAGAAATTCGATGCTATCTGCATACGAGTTTGCGTCGTTGACAGATATTACAGCAATTCTCGCGGGGGCGGTGGGTGCAGTTTGTGTTGCACCAACGGGAAATACGCTAATTAAGCATGCTAATTTTGTTTGGCGTGTTTGCATTGATGCGCAATAACGGAATAACATTTCGTTGTGCAAATATTCTGTTGAAAGCAATTAGAGTATTGCTGATGTTGGTGATAAATCAATTATGTTAATTCTAATGTATAGCAATGTGTTATTTTCAGGATGGTTCCATTGAATTTGAAGAGTTTATTCGGGCGTTATCAGTGACGTCACGTGGAAATCTGGATGAGAAACTTCACTGTAAGTAGAATATACTATGTTATTATATTATACTCATTATTATAATAGGAAAATGAATCACAATGAACGATATCATCCAGTAATTATTTACTATGTATATGCTTCATTAACAAAACTAAATTTTATTTAACGGATTCATTTTAATAATTAAAAGCGTCAAATTTCATTAAGTTTATTAATATTATCATTTCATGTTTCGTTGATTTTGGTTACAAAGTGTTTGAAATTTATTATATTAAGATGTGTTTACATTGACACTTAGTGAATTTTAATTTTGTAAAAACCGCGCGTGAAATTTCCGAAGTCGCGCGATAATTTACGACCTTCGCGCTTTTGACGCGAGCGCCACAAAGGTACCGTGGTCTAATGGCTACGAATCCTGGAAACTGTATGACAGTCGACACTCAGCCACCGCACGAATAACATCTATTGCAAGTTACTCTCCTCAAAAAAATTCCATTATCATATACTATTAGGACCACTGTTCTCCAATGCAAAATCAATATATAATATACAAAAAAAATATATAAAAACTCCAATGTAGCACTAGTAGAATCTTAAATCTTACAAGAACCTATGCAGTTAATATAATACTAACTACACATCATCCACATCAAACAAATATAAATCATACATAGGCACTGGTTAAATTGAAAAAAGCAAGATGTCAAAAACGTTTTCCCTACATGAAATATTCAGTTAGTGTTAAAGTAAGTTCACCTCAATACACAATGAATAACACACACATTTCGTAAGCAAGATCAAGCAAACCCTTTATTCAAGTTTGTGAGAAATAAAAATCCATCACTGCAATATAATCCACACATTTCCGGTTATTCTCCATATTTCCTGCCATTGGATTCTGAGCAGTTTGTCCAACTTAAAAACAGAGGCAAATCAAAGCAATATTATTCAATATAAATTAAACAGCCGTAGAAGCATTAATACGCAAATAACATCACATAAAATATGCTCTTATATTAGAGCACTAGCAAAAGCACTGATTCAACACAATATCCAACATAAAACCGTAACTCTTATGAGAATCAATGCAATTAATAAATTATTAACTATATTCATATCAAAACTACTATCATCATTATTATTAGGGTTATTTTTTTCGTACCCGTTAGCCGTTCATAGACCAATAAAGCTGAAGGAAACTACATACCAAAAACCAATTTACATCATGAAATATTTACTAAGTGTCCAAGTAAACTTATCTCAATATAATATTAACATTTCATTATATTCTACTTCATGTACTTTAAGTTTTATTCGTCTAAAATTAACGATCCGTTTTATTGAAGTTCAAAGGGATACTTAAATAACGTAGTAACGTAAAAGTCGTTGAAAGTAATAGGGAAGATATTTTACACTTTTAACTACTTGGAACTAATTTCTTCTTTTAAACTTTAGCATATCTATATATACAATCCGTTGAGTGTTTTCATGCAAATTAGTTCTGTATTTAACTATTTGTTTTACCGGGCGCCTCCACCACTATAACGCGGTCTACCTTTTACCTTCCGCCGTTTTACACTTTTAGAGGAGCACCAGAGAGTTAGTACACATTTGCTTACGCTGCATGGAAACCTTGGCCGAATGACAAGAAACCCAACCGCCTACTAGTTGCCACCGCGATCAATAAAACCCTTGTGACCCAGCGTTTCGCTCTTTCCCTGCACGCAGCCGCCCAGCGCGGTGGCAAGACCGGAGCCAATTTGGGAATTTTATCAAAGCCAAGTGCAAATACGCGTGCAAAATGCAACACTTTGTTTACTTGTTGCACCTTTGTTGTAAATTTGCTTATGACGCCTCGCGAAATAATCATTAGTTTACATAAGTGATGGAAGGAAAGTGGAAAATAGGCACGTTTTGCTTGTTGACGTAAAATTGAAAAAGCAATCCCAGTGCAAATTCCAAGAATACCCAAGGGATAAAATATACGGGGATATAGGAATCATAAATATGTAACAATATGAGAGGCGTTTTCGTGTTATCGGCATTTTCACGCTTTTGTGCACCACAACAGAAATGTAAAAATATCTGTTAGGTTACAAACTTACCCATCTGGTTTTTGTAGTCTGTAAAAATATAAAAAAATAATTGCAAAAAATGTTTCCCGCTGTAAAACAGGAAAAAATAAATTAATGGATCAAAAATCAAGGGATTTGAAAAAAAATACTGGGATAACAACTTTCAGGATTAAATTTCCAGGTGTCGCACTGGTATTGTTCAGCAGAAAATATCAACTTTCTGTTTTGGTATTGCAAATTGAAAAACACTGTTTTGCCTTGCAAAAATGCAGGAACACAATGTGCAGATTGGAATAATGTCAACAGTGGTTGGTTTCCGAATACAACAGATGCTGGATACGGTTAGCTCAACCGCATTGCGGATGCGGAAAATAGCTGATTTATCTGTGATTGCTTCAAAAATGAAATCTTCACAAATAAAAATTAATTCATGCCATTCAGTTTAATGCAATGTTTTATTTATATAATTTAATTTAAACATTTTAATTTACAAGTTGGTTAAATTTGAAATTCTTGGAATATTTGCAATTACATCTCCAGTGAAATTAATCAAAAACGAATGAACAGTTTAACAAGTTTTGTAATTGAAATTTTTAGTTACATATAATAATTTTGTAAAGTAAACTCTATACTATTCTCATAAAAGTTACTTTTATAAATTTTCCATTATGAACAGTGACATTTCATTATCAAATTGAAACCATTAGCCATATTTTAAGTTTCTTCATTAAAATTCTCTATCTGCTCTTTAAATAAAATAAAAAGCAGGCCTGCTCTTTAAGTACCAGCGCATCCAGCATTCCTAATTGCTCATGAAAAAAACTAAAACTGCAACCAGCATGGAATAAAAAGAAAATTGCATACTTTTGTCGTCTCTATGCTTTTAAACAAAAAGCATAAATTAGCTTACAACGGATTGTAATCAAAATTGCCGCACAGATTTAGCTGAAAATTCAATTACCCTTTGTGTGTGCGCAATACAAAAGCCGCGCTTTGCTTTTCAAAACTAGCACGTGCTATGATAGTGTATGACGGGCACATAAACGTATCCAGTGACGCAAACCACACCGCCACCCCCCAGTCACATCATGCCGGAACGCCTGAAACAAATGGAACTCGATAAATGTACAACTGATACAAACCGCAGTTTAGCCGCCAAACACAATAGAAAGAGATAAGCGTAATTAAAAATGAATTTATATTTAAAATTATTTGCCAACACCCCCGCGAATGTGATTTGTATTACACTGCAGATTTAATTTGCTATGAAAATGTTTCTTTTGGCCACAAATTATTTTTGTTCAAAATGTAATTTATTTTTAGCTGAGTTTTTATATGATTTGTGAACGTGCTTTTGTTTTTTCTGGTATTTATTGCATGTTATACTCCGTTGAGGGTTTAATGAAATGTAATTCATTTTTCCCATTTATCCAGCTTTCAAAAAAGGTTATGATTTATCACGAACAAACTGTTGCAAATATGCCTGGTTATTGTTTACCGTTTTGACAGCTTCATACATAAATCTCATCCATCCAGGGTTAACACCTACGCAAGCATGAATAAATTGTATTCACGCTGAGGAGTGTTAGGAAGATTAGCGTTAATTTATTACGACTGATTTATCCTTACTATATAGCACACTCGAGTGATTTTAATCAACAAATGTACTTTATACTCAATTATGTCTAAATGACTTTATTAATGTTAGTCTTTGTCACGTAGGGGCATTCCGCTTATACGACGTCGACAACGATGGTTTCATCACGCGGGACGAAATGTACAACATCGTCGATGCAATATACCAGATGGTGGTAAGTACATTGCTATTTCTCTCTGTATTTCCGCATGTGTCCAACACATCTCATGATGTGAGACATTCTTTGCATCCACGTCATGTAGGCACGATACGTGATGGCAGTGGTGACGCGGCGGCGGCGGCGGCATTGTGTCACGTGGCCCAATGCAAGCATCTCTTCAGTGGCGCGTGTTTTCGCACCGGCGCGCTCGGAACTTAAACCGCCACCAAGGATTACTGTTTTGCGAGTGTTAAATCCAATTACGCTAACTACCCACCGGCGCTTTTCGTCGCCTCGCACTTTCCTCCCATATATAATTCAGCGGGTGTTAAGTGCATACAAAGGTTATGTTGCGCACCTTCTGCGGAGCTTATTTGCGACGAAATATGATGTAGTGTTGTTATTAATTGGGAATATTTGAAATGGCGATTTTTTCAATTAGGACAATAGATAGAAGAGTAAGAAATTGTTCCCATAATCAATTTTTAGGTTAGGAACACCTTTACAGCATGAAATTCAAGGTATTCATTGAAGAGATAAATAAATTTAAGCCATACATTTTCTGATGCAGGAATTGAAATAAAATTGAAAGCAATTTAATCTTCTTTTATTCGATTAGTATCACTTAATCTCGAAGCTGAGTACAATCAGCACTATATTGTGTAATTCCCCCAAAAAACATATTCGTTAGTACTACTAATCAAATACGAGATGAAAAATATTTTTTGTTTTATATGTATCCTCAGGGTCAGCAACCAGCTGAAGATGAAAATACACCCCAGAAACGCGTCGATAAAATCTTCGATCAGATGGATAAGAACCACGACGACAGATTAACGCTGGAGGAATTCCGCGAAGGCAGCAAAGCCGATCCTCGCATCGTGCAGGCACTCACACTTGGAGGCGAATAGCATAAGGACGAAGGCATTCAGCCGGAGAACCTTTGACGTCGCGCCGACGAGCAGTACGCTTAGATAACGATTCGCCGACAAAACACAGAACAGAACAAGCTAGCATCCAACAAACACGACATGTCTTCATGTCGACCTAGCGACAAGCATTTATTTAATCAAATAACAGCTTCTCTCCATGCAAACAAACCCAATTTACCCCCATTCGGTGTCTTGGAACTCATCCTAACCCAATACTCATCCTATAAATTCTTGATGATGAATGAATCTTGCAACAGCAGCGCAGCAATGCGCTCGTGCATTTTGTCAATTTTAACTCTAAAATCTAAAACACTATTAACATACTAACTTCTTAACATGCTACTAATTAATCTACACTATTTATAACTACTGTCGTGTGACAAATGTGAATAGGTTTACTTTTTCCAACTCAACTATCATTCTTACTAAATGATATAATATTCACTTAATCAAAATCTTCGACTTTTGCAGCGCGCCAGTTTGACACTTGGTTCAGCAGGATTATGCAACGAATAATGAAGCATCATCCAATATTGCATCCCAACACACATTGATGGACATTTGTACAGTTTCTAGACATGCCAAATTTTAAGCAAATGCAATTGGGACAATAAGAGCATTCATTCCAAACGATCATGCTTCAAGTGTTGCCATTGTTTGCTATTGTTGCACTTCTAGTTCAATTCTCATCCAATACCTCTCTTTGAGTATGCTTCTTTAATAGCTTTGTCATAACTGTACAGGATGCACGCGCTATGGACAATCATTAGTTTGTATTTTGATTTGGTTGCGGAATGTGCTAATTGAAGAGGCAAACATTAAAAACAGATAACTAAAATCGAGGGACGTGTATAAACTCATCAGCTGGTAAACCATACAGCAAACATCGAAGGATTTTAAATAACATGTAGTTAACATTGATTTTAATCGCAGGTGCTTTTAATATCGGTCTTTCAGGCATGCCGGAAGCCGTACTTTAATAAATATCCATGAATTAACCAAATATTTACATGATATAGATTTTAAATCGTTATGAAAGCTTAAATATAAAATCTTAAATAGCTGAGAATAGTAGTGACGTTGCCGCTTAGCGTTCAAATCGTCTAGGATCTCAATTTATTGCGCTTGCTTTCAGTCGTTAATTTACTACTCTCCAAACATAAATCAAATGCAACACACTATACAACCGATCAAAAGTAATGTTTATTCCTGACACTTTACATTGTAAATAATTAACCAACACCCAATCAGAATTTATATGCTTGATGACAATGAGTATTATGATTAACATGTTGCCATGACAATGTCAGCAATCACAAGTATTGCATGTCATTGCGTAGGCAAAACGGCAAGTAAAAAGCAAATCCATTTACTTATTATCAACTTATCTCCAAATTACTAAACTAAAATAAACTTCTTTGATAAAGTTTATATTGCAAGAGACACCTACGTAAGAATAGTCATTAAACCGTTGGAGATGTTTGGTGTTTTAAACGACTTTTGACGTGATATATAAGCAATGCCTAATTATAGCATAAATGCCAGATGAACTTATTTTGTTCGCCGCATATACGACCTGCTAAAATGCAACATTACAAAACCAAGCTAAGAGCAATTGATTGTTTTAAAAACTTTCTGTGATAATTAACAATCATTATAAAAATGCAATAATGAAAATGGTGTGTCTTGTATTGGCGTAAATTGTTTCAGATGTATATAACAACTGAATAGAAACCATTATTGATAAACGATGTAAGATTTTATGGAACAACCATTGGCAGATTTGAGGTACAATTTAGAATTCTCTCAACTTACGCAAATTGCGCCCGATTACACACATATTTTGATTGTTTATCAACGCTGCAGTCTGTTATGTTGTCGCACTTACGTTTGTACGCCATAATCAATATATTACTCTGACAAATATTAATTAACTAATTAACATGTTCAACCAACTGAAATAACGTCGGCATATATTAGCGAGATGCAGACCGATTGTTGTTATATAGACCATAGACATGATGATTACACGTAGTGCGGAATGATCTTATGTTTTGTATTAAGTGCGATTATGAATAAAGAACTAAATGTAAAGTAATTACGGAACATCACGAACGTAGTTTTACCAACCCATTGATAATCTCCCTTGCTTGCCGTCGCAATATTTTCCCAGTAGGTGTAAATGGCATTTGATCAAGGATAGCAACACCAGCTCGTAGCCGATTCCTCTCGTCCACACGCTCCTCCACATATTGCTCTAATTCATTTGCGCTTACTGTAGCACCCGCTACTAATGTAACCCCAGCTGCTGCGTGGTTGTCTTCCGTTGGATGCGGGATACCCACTACAATGGCAAACTCGACTGCGGGATGTGATTGCAGGATGGCTTCCAGTTTGGCAGGGACAATGTGCCACGATTGATATTTGAACATCTCCTTGATGCGATCTGTTAGGAATAGGCACAAATCATCGTCAAAGTAACCAAGATCGCCGGTTTTCAAGTAGCCATCTTCGTCCCAAACTGAGGAAGAGTTTTGATTGTAATAACCATTCATTGGGTAAGGCACTTTTAGACGGATTTCTCCTATTTCGTTTAGAGGCAAAGGTTCATTTGTGTCTGGATCTACAATCTGAGAAAATGAAAAGTAACTACCTCCTGCATTTAGAAATTGTCCAGTTAAGTCTTACTTTTGCAATTACATTTGAAGATAGAACTCCTACCGAATTAAGTTTATTGTAATTACTGTCCCGTTTATGGAATAGAGACACAATACCAACTTCAGTTTGGCCATATGCATTCACAACTAAGGCTGAAGGAAGTGCATCTCTTAAACGTTGCATATAATTTGATGCAAGTGCAGAACCACCTGTTATGCACATCTTCAACGGCGAATTTGCAGAGTATGCTTCCAAATTAGGAATACTTCTGATTGCCAGCACCGGGGCAAGAAACAGCAGTTCAATCTGAAACCTCCACAAATCATCATCCTTCCACTTAACCAACACCCTTCAATCAATTCTTACCTGGTAGTTATTAATATATTCACCTATCAAATTAGGATCAAAATGACTACACACAAGTCTCTCCATTCCGTAATAGAAACAAATTGTTTGAAACGCAACAGCCGATATCCAGTACAATGAAGAATAAATCAATAACCTAGGTTTCTCGGTTTCGAAAACTCCAACAGATTTAATCGTCCCCAAAATAAAATAATGATTCAAAGAAATTCCTTTTGGTAGACCAGTAGTACCACTACTAAACAAGATAACACAGGTTGTAGTGGGATCTTCAGTAATGAGAGGTTCAAAAGTATCCTCTTCATCCAACTGTTTATCAATCATTGATGCAAATGTTCTATATTTATTCAATTTGCTCATGGCAAAAGTAATGATCTCACATTCGAATTTCAAAGTACTGATTGCTTTAGAAAGCATATCTTCACAACCATTTGAAGCGAAGATTACTTTGGGTTTCACGAGATTCATCAGATGGCGTTGATCAGCCACAGATAATGTAGGATCAGTTGGGGCTATGGTGAGTCCTAGGAATTGGCCTGCCAAATAAGGTACTGAACTATGTAAGTGATTATAACTGCAAATGGTGATCACATCTCCTTCTCGAAGACCCATTTGCTTCATTTTGATTGCTAAGCGAATACTACGGGTGAGGATGGACTTGAACGAATCTCGATGGGCTGTTTCTGCATCAATCTAGAAAAACACCATTGGAAACACGTTGATAACATGTGATTCAATATGTTTCAGATGACTTACTTGTGCTATCAATCCATCCTCAGCTAATTTCTTCATTTTATGAAAGAGAACATATCCAACTCCACGATCATCTAATTCATTATCCTCAGTTTGCGCATGAATTTCCTTTGTTTCTCCATTGAAGTAATGCCCATACGCCGTCATTTGGTCGAAGAACAACCATGAAACAAACCCAGGGAACTTGTCTAGTTCAATTTCACCTCATCAAGTTGACTCAAATTGTTTTACTGTAAGCTCAGCAAGCAGGGTTTTATGTTTTATACCACATGCATTATTGGCACGAATTATTATTCAACACGAACTAGATGATTTAACAACACAATAACTACATACTTACAAGTTAGTAATTTATCAATGCCACGACTTAAACTAGCTGTTTGTAGGCACAATCACTAACATTAAAAATTAACCAAAGGAACCGGTATGAATAATAAAATAGCTAGATTGTTATAAATAAATAATAACTATGCAAACCATCATTATAGTTGAAGCTATAATTTGCATTATTTATTTGTGATTTTGTGCCTACTTTGTTGCTATATGCCTAAAGAATTATTGGTCTTATAAATGTAATAGGTATTGATCTATCCCAAAGTAAATTTATTTTTCATATATTGATTCATAAAACAGCGATTTGATTTTGGATTCTTTACTAAAATTAAATAATTTTCTAGTGTTTTCCTGTAATTCCTTGTTTTCTTATAAGCTCTTTTAACTCTCTGCGGTTAATCTTCCCAGTTGGGGTCATAGGCAATGAATCCTGGGTCACAATTACAACACCCGCCCGTAAACGATTCCTCTCGTCGACACGCTTCTCTACGTATTGTTCCAGTTCTTTGCTAGAAATACTTGCGCCAGGAAACAACGTGACAATGCCAAGCGCGTGGTTGCCTTCGATGGGGTGCGGCACACCAATCACAACCGCCAGCTCGACCGCAGAATGACGTTGCAAAATCGTCTCTAATTTCGAAGGCACGACGTGATACGACATATACTTGAACATCTCCTTGATACGATCCGTCACAAATAAGCACAGCTCATCGTCGAAGTAGCCGACATCTCCTGTCTTCATGTATCCTTCAGCATCCCACACGTCGGTGGAATCACGTTTGTAATATCCATTGATGGGAAATGTTGGTTTTATACGGATCTCACCTTCATGATTTAAAGGGAGAACTTCTTCGGTGTCAGCATCAACAATCTATCAAACATATTACAAATTGTGTTTGGTTGGCATTTTTAACGCATTGAGGGAGTTGGTAAGGACTTACTCTGATTTGAAGACCAGGAATAGGTAATCCGCATGATTTTAGCTTTTCATAGTTAATACCTTTTTCTTTGAAAGCAGAAATGCATCCTATTTCCGTTTGACCATAGCTGTTTCCAATGATAGCTTGAGGGAGACGGTGCCTTAAGGTGCTCAAATAATTGGATGCTATTGCACCACCTCCAATCATCATGTATTTAAGAGTTTTACCTTTGTTAGACGTGAATGGGATTATTTTGATTGCTTGGATTGGGGCAATAAATAAAAAGGTTACTTTATGCTTATCAATTACATCCCAAATTGTTTCCGGTTCAAATGAAGCGCACAAAACCCTTTGGTACCCATACATTAATGAAGCAGTAATAATCATGATGGTAGATATCCAATAAAGAGAAGCTAAACCCATGAACATTGTCCCTCCACATTTATAACTACTAATTCCATTGGCTGAACTTATAATGAACAAATGGTTCATACAAATTCCTTTTGGCATACCAGTTGTCCCACTACTAAATAAAACCAGCACTGTTTCAGTTAGATCCTTACAATTTACCGGATAAAATTTATTTTCCTCATCTTGCTTTTCCAAGAAGGTCTTAAAAGTCATAAATTTTGATACTTTATCAAAGGAAATAACTTTACAGTTCCAGTCAGCAGTCAGCAATGCGTTTGCAATCAATTCTTCGCATTCTCCCGTCGTAAATACCAATGTAGGTGTTACCATTTGAAGTAAATAATTGGTATCATCGACGGATAAAAGAGGATCAAGTGGGGCTGTAATTGCTCCAATAAAGTAACTAGCAACTAAGGGGACAACTGCATTCAAATGATTGTTGGAACAAATTGAGATAATATCGCCTTTCTTGACTCCTAACTTTTGCATGGATATTGCAGTTCGAATGCAGCGAGATAAAAGGTTTCCGAATGTATCTTCAAACCCAGTCGATGCATCAATCTGGTAAAGATCATTATCACCCAATGAGCCTAGAATAAACACCTATCTTATTGGATTACCTGAGCAATTCGTTCCTGCTGTGACCATTTCCTCATAGAATCAAACAAATGGCATCCTATTCCTTCTGGAGCTAAATCAGATAAAGATTTCTCACCGCCATGAATTACTTTATTTATCGAATCGTAATGTAATTTAAAGTTAGACATTGCAATAACAAGTTTCAAACAGGAATACTGATTGCTTTCATATGTGTCTTTTTATATATCAATTAATATTAGCAATTATTTGAGTACTGTTTTTGCTCTAATTAAACATGTGCAATTATTTATAGTCTAAAAATTAATTATTTCAAACGCAATACCACTTTATGCACTAATATAATTATTTAATTTCCATAGCCATTATGGTGAGTTTCAAATTTGCTTCAGCTTTACGCTTTCAATTTATCAGGTCTTACACAATATGGTATTAGCCGTCCTCAAATAAATTTGTTAATGTGAATGTAAAATTTGAATTTATTAATGAAATTGCAACATTGCATCAATTTGTAATAGCAATTTGTTTGTAATTAATCTCACGCAGAAAAGTCAAACATTCCACATCACCTTTATGACATTTTGTAATTGACTATGATTGGCCATGACTTGGCAATATACTTGACAATTATTTATATATGTTTAGTTTATTATTTTCTCATTAAAATCATGTCTATAAAATAATTTAAACTAAAACACGATTGACAGAAGTGTTTGATATTAGGATTGCAGCAAAAATTGGAGATTTAAATCTCTCCAGCAAGTATTTTTTTTTTCAAGACATATTTCCTAATTTTCCCAGATGGAGTAAACGGAAACGAATTCAGAAAGCGAATACCTGCTCGCAATCTGTTTCTGTCATCGACGTGCTGCTCCACAAATGCAACTAGTTCATCTTCGGTGATAGTTGCGCCTGGTTGCAATACTACCAGTCCCATGGGATGATCTCCATCATTATCATTTGGGATGCCAATCACTATTGACGAAACAACTTGGGGGTGTTGGTTGAGGACACTTTCAATTTTGGCTGGTGTAACATGAAATCCTTGAAACTTAAGCATATCCTTTATGCGATCCACAATGTAAAAACAGAAATCTTCATCGTAGTATCCAATATCCCCACTTTTTATCCAGCCATTTTCATCATAACCTTCTGACGAGTCTGCATTATGATATCCTCGCATTATACCTTCATAGGTATAGTGCAACTCACCATTTTCATTGGGACCTAGTACTTGATTAGTTTCTGGATGAACAATCTAAAACGGAATCTTCTGTTAGTACTTAATTTACTAGTTTTACAAAGTCGATGATTTACTTTGTATCTAAACCCTTTTATTGGTCTCCCTGCAGATTCAGGTTTATTAAACCCTAACAAAATATCCTTTCTATTCCCAGTTCTAAAGATAGTCACCATTCCACATGCTTCTGTCTGTCCAAAGCTAAGTTGGACGTAAGTCCCAGGAAGCAAATCACGCAGTGCTAATATATTTCTAGCTGTCATATGCCCGCCAGCAATGACAACATCAGATAAACTGGTTGTATCCAATCCATCAGGACGTCCTGCTTTCAACAAAGCAGTTGCAAAGAAAGGATTCAACAGTACCATTGTAATCCTAGCATTATCAAATATTTGCCAGCAATCCTTAGCACTAAAAGTGTCACATACGCAACGCACATTACCATAGATTACCTCTACAGCAATGAACAACACTGTGGTAATCCAATAAGTGGTGGCAAATGTAAGCAATCTGTTTACGTCTAGCCCACTAGAAACTAGTATATTAGCTTGGGCAAATATACCATAGTGGCTTATTTTAATCCCTTTTGGTAAACCAGTGGTACCACTGCTGAAGAGGATAACAGCAGTAGTATTCAAATCATCAATTATACATGGTTCATAGTCAATTGTATCATTCTTATCAACAGTAAACTCTTGCAAGTTAGAGTACTTGTTACTATCTCCAATTATTATTATTTCACATTGAAATTTCCTGCCCTGCAGAGCATTTTCAATGAGAATCTCACATGTTTGATCGACAAATATCAGCTTGGGTTGGACTTGATTCAGAAGATAAATCATATCCACCAAGGAAATTGAAGGATCCACTGAAGCTATCACTGCTCCAGTCATAAAAGCAGCAATGTATGGTATATAATTATCCATGGAATTACTAGCACAGATTGAAATTACATCACCGGGTTGGACGCCTTTGTTGCGCATTTCAATCGATGTGTTTTGGGAACGAGATAGGACGCTACCAAAAGTTTCAGTGACACCAGTTTGAACGTGATACTGTAATGGTAGTCAATATGGCAGAGCAGAACAAATGTACCGATAGAAAATTGTTTACCTGAAAAAGTTTGTTTCGATTGCGATGCATTTGCGTGTAGTAGGCATGCCCAAGTCCTTTTGGATCTGGGACGTAATCATTTTGAGGACCAGTGATGATTTTCGTTTGCTTGTCATAAGTTGGCTCTAGAAAAATGTGCTTTTATCTAGAAGTTTAGTGGAATAATTTGATTTTAAATACCTGCAATTAGCATGTCCATTTCTAGTTGCAATGTGGTAAACACCGAGAATAAAGGTTCAAGTGTAAGTGCTTCAATAGCTGTCGTCAGTCTATAAATTTGTTATTATATTGTATATGAATGTCCTTGTTGATACATTCTCTCCAATGTACTGATTAGATTCGATGTTTGCGCATCTATCAATTACATAGAGATTATATTCTTGCGACATAAAGCAAATAAATTGTTTTGTAATGACTAGTTACAGAATTAGTTCTTACATAGTAGCAAGATATAATCAAGTGATTATACCTTATTAGATTATTACAGATATATTAGCACCGTTTATGTCTCATTCGCGTGAGTATGACATAAATGATCAACACGAATCAACCACGAGGCAATAAGCAATGTTTTATTAATAATACAACTATTTCTTAATTCCTTATTGTCAAGAGATCCTTTAAAAGTCTATGCCACACATGTTGCCAATTAAAACAATAATCATAATGCTATATGTAATACGTGTTATCTGCATTCCCATAAGTGCGTGCATGCAAAATAACTTCTGATCGTGACGGCACATCACATATAAACCGAGATATGAACAGGATGAAAAATCGTCCAGCCAGTGCATCCGTCTGTTTGTACTCCCTGCCAAATGGTAGTTTTTATTCCAACAGGTTTACTCACTGCGCGTGAAAAATGACTTGTCGCACTATACATCATAAATACACTTGTAAAACCAATTAATTATTCGGCTTGTAGCGTTCGTTATGTTGGTGTTTCCTATTTGTCACAGCGTGTCCTATTAGGTTTGGTTATGCTTGAAGAAATCGCAGCGATGCGAATACTTTCGGATATAGTTCCATGTACGCAAATATACATTTGAAGTGTAATGCAGAGTACGCAAACAGCAAATGCGACTGTGAGATTTAAGTTCAGCTAAGAAGTCATGGGAATAAAGCACAAACAGCGTATTTATAGATTTAAACACTTAGTATGGATCAATTGATGTTTATTCTATATTGGCATAATAGATTTCACATGATTTCTACCATTTCTGAGATCATCAAAGCAGAAAAGATCAAAATATGAGTAGCTTGAAATATTGCTACATGTTGACTTTACATGTGATTTATATAAGTTTATTTTGATTTAGTTAGACACATTAAACCTCAAACTAACAATAACAGGAAGACAACCTTACTTTTCATTGGCATTCTGTTAAATTTCTTGCTTTCTGCATCTATTTATAACAAAACGAGTACCCAAATTGAAGCCAATACTTGACAAATAAAATATCTTTTTCTAGCTGAATGACGAGGTGAGTAAGTATTTATTAATGTGCTCCAAACATAATTACCACAGTGCACCTCCAAGTTGGCACAAGTTGCAAATTAAATTCGGTTGTCGGACTTCAACTTGCTTGCGCAACAAGACAAAGCTGCTTGTGCGGGAAGGCAGTAAATATGTTAATTCTCCAACCACATATTACACTTGCTAATACCAAAGCATTGTCACTAAATTCTTGTTTATTATATTATAGTAATTAGTATTTAGTAGTATAACTTTTGCAACAAATTTATTTAATATCTAATGGAAAATAATTCGGTGTTGATTATTTTGTTGTACAAAATGCACATGTGGGAATTGTTCTTCAAGGACACTTTTCTTCCGATGAGTTGCAATCGTCCACCTCAGTTCGACTTAGTTTCACTCGTTTTAATGGTGTAATCACTTCTTCTGAAGAAACAACTGCAACGCCTTTGTCATCATCTTGTTTGCTATAAACATATAAGTTATTAGTTGCTTGGGTTTAGTTTGCTTTTCTCAGTCAATATCAAAGTGAATATTACAAATAAATTGTCTATATAAATAAAGATTAATTTTGAAATCTATTGATGTAATATTGAGCGTTTCCATAAAGAGTTTTAATAATTAACTTCTAATTTTCCGCCTACACTTCACTATCCAAGCATTAAACCACCAAGAAAATATTGTCCTTGTGATCTCTAAAGTGAAAGCCCAAGTGAAAATAACCACTCAACTCACAAATGTTTTAGCACGTGCTTCTCAAATTTCTCCTTGCGTTGTTTATTCTTCTGCTTCTTCTCCTCGATTTTATCCGTGAGAGTTACTTTATTCTGGCGCTCCAATTTCTTCCTGCGATATTCTAGCACCGCCAGCTCGTCGCTGTTGAGCTCGTCCTCGTTCACGTTGTCCAAATCCAATTGAAGTCTTTTACTGGTGCCTTTCCGCTTCTGCTTGGAATAGTGCGAACTTTCGTCGGAAAACTCGCGACTATATTTATTATACTCATGCTTGCCGCCACCACGGCTCTTGATCGAGCGAGACGTATCAGAATCGATCACCCCTCGTCGCTTCGCATTCGCTTCGGACAGAATGCAAATCACCAGCAGACTTGTGCACACAAAGCAGATAATACTCCATGACCTGAATAAATAGATGCTGGCACAATTAACGGCTCCTGAATTGAATATTTAATGGAGCGCGTAATTTGCAATGTGAGATTTACCTCATTGCGCTTGGAAGTAGAAGCTCGTTTCATTGATGTAGCACCGCGAAAAGCTCGGTGTGCTTTGCACGCACACTGGCGATTGGAGTTAATTAACGCGCTGTTAATTACACGACTGGCGACTAGTGGCAGGCGGCAGGAAAAAGTCGCAATCGAAAACTATAAAGAAGGATCGCCCGGGATCGGCAGGCGTCGGAGAGGAAGTTGGGAATGGCGGGGTTAGCAATCTGGGAAGTATGTGTAAAAAGCGCACTATGCCAAATATGATGAGCATAAAAATAAATGAAACAGTCGTTCAACAAGGGTCATGTATGGTGAATGCCAGATATGCTACACATAAATTCGAAAAAAGCCAGTCCTATCTGGGACATTCCTTAACTTGATCTATAGAAGACATTAAAATCTTTACTGAAAGTTCTAAATTTTATTGATTAACACGTTCCATACTTTATGGAAATTATCAATTATTATTTTTGCGATCTGTGTCTACACTTCTGAAGACAGGAAAACCTTAAAACGATGAATGCAGGGAGTTGGCAGCGTGGAAAGTATTTATAAATTTGGCATAAGTCGCTCTAGACGTGACGTGCTCGAAACTAAAAGCTGCTATTTATATGCAGTATCGTAGATGCAAGCAGACGATTCAGAGTACGCTTTCCGAAAGCTCATCGACAATAGGTACGTAGAAATTCAATCTGAGATTCTGTGAATACTGTTGTTGAGTTGGAAGTAAAAAGTCATTGTATAGATTACCCTAGGTGGTTTCGACTCTTCCTTGTAGTTCAGATTGCAACGCTTTAAAACGTAAGTAAGACGATAATTTCAGCAACTTGGAGCTGACTTCGAAAACAATGCGAAATTCTTGGAATATAACGCATTTGATACTCGGAATCAAGACGCAGATTGCTATAAATATCCGTAAACATCATAATTGTTGGCAAGTATTACGAATTGCAAAAATACATGTTTCTGTTTTGTTGTCGTCTTAGACATATAAGAGCCTGAAAATGGGCAATTCGCAAAGTGCTGATCCAAACACGCGTCTGGACCCGTTCAGTGATGATCCGTTCTGGAACCCACAAAGTAGATCTACAAGGGCAAACATGAGTAACAATCAAGTCCCACAAACATCAACAGTAAACAATGAAAGTGATGACTACAGAGAACAATTGCAAAAGAACTTCGATGAGTTTAAAATCGAATTGGAACAAAAACGAGAGAAGCGTAGATTATTAATTGCTGAAAAACGAAGAGAGCTTCAACATGTAAAAGACGAACTACAAATCCTTAAGGAAGAGAATGAAAAGTTAAAAGCAAGAAATCAACCGACTAACAATTTAATATCAAGTCCTATAGATTCAATGGAGTTTAAGCAAATGCAGGATTTAATTGACGAGAATGAAGAGTTAAAGCTGCAAGTGGAAAAACTACAGATTCAAGTGCGGAATGGCGAAGAAGTGAATGCAAAAAACCGACAACTAAGAATAGCTGTGTCGGAAATGCAGCTGGACGTGCAAAGGCTTAACTCGGAAATGGTAAATATAGAACAGGAACGCTTCGAGTATGCCAAACACATCACGGCATTGAAAGATGTCGTTAAAGTTACGAAGAACATGTTGGAAATACGTGAGGCTCAAATCGATGGCGTGAGTAGCAAAATAGAAGCTGGAAAGGCTAGGAAAAAATATTTTAAACTGATTGTTTTGGTTACAGTTGAAGGAAAAAGTAAAAGCAATTGAGGAACTGCTAGCATCAAAAGAGATGAAAATTATGTCGGATGGCTTACGGGAAGAATATGAGAATCAACTAAGAAATATACGGAACTTAAAAACGCTGTATGAAGAACGACAGAGATTGGATAAAATTGACAAGGAGCATTTAAAGGTGCAGTTGGAGGAATTTAAGAAACAAGTTGAGAATGAACAAAAAATCAGCAGGTATTTTGAAAGAAAAGGAGTTAAGATAATATTGGCGTGAACATCATGTTTTTTTAGTGATCGTTTAACAAGAATTGAAGACCTCGAAAAAGACAATTCAGGAAAATATGATCAAATTACAAGCCTTCAATCATCATTAGGTTTAACAAAAGCTGAATGCATGGAATTACAAGCGGAAATTGATGTCATCAACCAATTATTCTCACAAATTCTACTCGGATTCAACAACTCGTCCGATATCGACCTTGACAAATTGCGCAACATTTTAGAAGAGAATCACGACTTGTTAACAGATATCGCCTCCAATGAAGAATCCAATTCCACAGCAGCTGCACTCCCCAAAGTTTTATTAGATCTTATAAACCAAATTAATAATGAAAAACAACCCGATAAAGTTGACATTGGTAATGAAATTCTTGCTTAATTAATTATCTTGTTTGGTGGAGTAAATTTGCTGTGCGTGTTTGATCTTATAATTAAAACATTCCAGACGGGCCAGGAGCTGACGCACTGCACCAACTGAACAGTCCCGCGGAGATTGTAGAGACTTTACCGAAAGTGTGGAAAGTCCTCATCGAATTGCTGAGCCACCAGCATCCGCCGCTCAGTGCGCTCAAAGAAGGCGAAAAGGATCCCTGCTATAAATCGGTCGAAACCCCCACTGGACCCAAATTGAAACTTAGCGTCAGCCAGACGTTCATTCGACTCAAGGTAAACAAAAGTTGGCTATCAATCATTTTCATATTGAAGTTTGAGAAACGTGTCCAAATAAGAATGAAAGATTTCTAATGAAATAAGACCTTTGTTTTTATTGCAAGTTTGTTCCATGCTAGGATTTGATAATTGAAAAGAAATTCCTCGAACGTGAAATGTATCGATTAAAGCATCTGAACACACATCTCGAGGGACGATTGCAAGATCAGGAGAAACGATTGGAACTCGTCTCTGGTGAATTAACTACGACGTGGCACGTAGTAAGTACCAGTTAATACGCTACTCAATTTGCGGCAATTTATGCTTGTCACGTTAATAACAATTTGGCAAATTGCAGGTTGAAAAAATGCAAAAACAACATCATCAGCTTTATACCCATGAGAAGGTCCTGCGTTACGAATTGCATGAAAAGCGAAAATTGCTTACCGAACTAAAGCAGGAATTGCAGCACTGCCGCGACAAGTGGGTCCAAGCCCGGGCAAAGAATGATACCACACAGGAACAATGGAAAGAGCTGCGGAAAGAGTTTTCCGCGCGCAAGGCAATTGCTGACGATTTCAATCAAAGTGCCGAGAGTGGATACAGTGATGATAAAGACAGCAGCGAAGAGGACGAGAAGGGCTATGAGAGCGACGTCAGTGATGGCAAAAGGGAAAGCGATTGCGACGATTTGGATAATGCAGCATTGGCAACGTTTCAAAAGACATGTCAGCGAGATGGGAATAGCGAGCGATTTGATATAAGCAGCGAGAACAGTGAAATAGAAATTACCGACTCCGTCTCGAATGATGATCCTTTTAATGCAGATGACAATCCGTCAACGCTTATAGGAGCCAATGCCGATCAAAATGCAGCAAACCTTTGCAGAACAGAAAATAAAGCTGGTTCAGCTGAATCACATTCATCGAAAACAAATCCCTCAAGTTCAACTGGTGCAATTCGGAAAATTCCTGCTGAAGCAAGACTGGAAATTACAAACAATACCAACACAGTCGAACTTGAGACGAGTGGTCAAGAAATCCAAGGACGAGAAACATTAGAATCCGCCGATGTGTCTACGTCTTTAACTCGAGAAGGATATTCCAAAAGGACTCCAGCAGAAATCTTGGCAGCGCGTGAAGAGCGATTGCAACGACTAGAAAAAGAAAGTGAAGAATTGTTCAAGAAAGTGACACAAACCAAATTGAGAAGTACAGATATTTCTGATAGACTAGACAACTTACATGAAATATTTGGAGAAACAAGTTCAAATGAAGCCAGCAATTCAACAAATGATGTAGAAGCAACTACATCAACTGTTGATCAAGGTGAAGATTAAATAATTCCAACTGAAAGTACAGAAAAGAAAATAGTCTAGAATAAATTCTTATTCAATAATTAAGTACATAGAACATCTATATAAATAAACCAATAAAGCTACACTTATTGTGTAAGCAAAAAGATAAGATTAATGCAAAGTTTCCAATTTATAAAGACAGATTTATATTTATTCTCAATATTTTACAAACAGCTTTAAATAATCATACTAAATAATAATTTAATTGTTCGATAAATATTTATGTTCAACTATTAATAAATTATATCTTAAATAAAAACTTTGTTTGTTTCTTGAGGTATGTTACAGTAACAATATATGGTCATGAAGAAAATCTAAATTGTTTAAATAAGTACTTTGCTACTTACTGAATATTTGTGGTTGCTTTTGGAATGTTGCCTTTTTCAGTTACTTATCGTAATTTAGGTTTAAGCGTATTAGCTGCATACATTTTATTTCGTTTAGTATGAAGCATCCACGATGCTATCACGCCCGTGGCAAGTGATAATATGATCCGTAGAGCTGCACGATAATTCGCAAACTATTTTTGCAATATTCACTTTTCAAACAGAATTCCATATCTTATCATATACCATTAGAACCACTAATTCAATCATCTAGTATCACAATTTCCATAAGCAGCAATACAATACTAATAGAACCGCAGCTAAGCAAGAGCAACAGTGTAGTGACCCATATAAACCAATGCAAATCAACACCGCAATTAAGATTTTTGTTTCCTTGGTTTCCTTCTCTTAATGTTCCATTAAACACGTTGTCACTTTCTAACCACAGCGCTGACACCGTAAGTAAAACAGAGCCAATACTAATGGTGGAACGCAAGAGAAGTAATGACATCTTACATTTATATATAAATAATAAATAAATTCAAATCTTACCAGAAATCTGGAAAACCAAGAGTAATCTACAAAAGTGTGAACATCTACAAAAGCAGCAAAATCTGCGCTACTTTTTATCCCGCTATTGAAAGAGGTTTACCTGCTTCGAACGTAGAGGCCCATACCTGACGAGCGTTCCACATACACCCAAAATACTATTTCTCTCTCAGTTTTACTCACAGACTTTAGATATCCCAAACTATTTAGGGGAACATTAAGAACGCATATATAATTCACCCTAAAAACTTAATTTCTGCAAACACTACTTCATTCAAACAAATTTCTATTTCTGGCGTTGAAAGAATATTACTAGAAATCTAAATGTAACTATTTCTTTCAAAATCGCAGTAACATATGCACAATTAAACCTAGTTTAGTCCAATTTCACAGTTTATCCTATTACTGGTTATATAAACACATACATGCGGTTTGCATGATCTTTTTAAAAGAACCGCCCGTTAGCGGATAGGCAAGGGAGACTCTAAAGCACCAATTAGAATATCATAATTTATCCACTATTTGTATATTCACCTAAATGTATATTCAAAAAGTGTAAAAATAAGTGTCATCACAATGCAATAAAAAATGTATTTCAATTTCTTTATAAAACGAAATTGGATTGTGAATCAGTATCAATGAGCAAAAAACTACCCCATAAGCATTTGTGCCACCTGATGTGCATATTTTTTGCTAATGATGTTAACATCGTTAATAAAGTTGGCATCAGAGCAATTAGTATTGTTAGTATTTGTTAGTTTGAAGAGCTAGGAATTTCATTGATTATATTTATTACCCTAATTTGTTGTTTTCTGTCTGCTACAAGTAACTTCAATTGTAAGCACTCCAAGTCTAAATAGCAAAGAACTCTCTAACAATGGAAAAAACAAAACATTTTATACTGTATATGGTTAAAATTAATTATTAATCATATAATAAACAAAAATCAAAACTTGAATATACCATTCTGAAGTATTAGTTTCCTTTAAATCCCTTTAAAGTTCAAACTATTCTCAATCATAACAACGTCCTCTGCTGGAGTTTATTGAACAAATTCAATTTCATTTCCTTCTGCCATGAACTCAAAAACTTAACCTAAGCGTCAAATAAATGTCAATCAAATCTAATTGGGAACAACAAACTCCAATAATCATGGAAGATAACATAATTGATTTAATCTATCATTCTGAAACTCCATTTATTTATGACTTAAAAGGTATCATTTGTTTATGTAATAAAACATTGATTTAATTCATTTGTGCCTTGTGGTTTAAGACTGGAGGAAGCTTCGAACTGAGTTTAGAATTGTTGGTATAATGTTGGGTCATACTCTTAAGTCCTCAGGTATGTCTTTCTATAATTCTCAACAGTAAACACTAAGTTTTTGTAACCTCCTAGTATTACCATTACAATTATTACCTGAAGAAGGTTTATTACTCATCAATAAAAACATAGGAAGACTTGTATCATATAAGGAAAACCAAGTTTCCAAAGAAGAGCATGATGCATTTAAAACAAAACTGTTTGAAGCCCTAAAACCTTATTATATTCAAAGAAGACATGCACAATTAATGCAATATATTGACAAGATTGTAGCTGGCAAAAGAAAAAAAGGTGTTACTACCTCAAAAGAGGAAATCTTTGATGCTGAGCTGGCTAGGTTTAAGTTAGATCCATCCAAACTGGTGTGGCCAATAATAAGAACCAATATTGATTATGGTAAAATATAATTGAAGGAGTTATATTATAGTTTTGTATGTTATCTGTTTATAGATTCAATAGCCATTGTTGATAAAGAAGTGCTTTTAAGGCAAACATCTTCAATTAGGTATGAAACATTCAAAGACTTGTGGGAAAAGAAGTTCTACTTAACACCTGGACACAACTATGGCGGTGATTTCCTAGTTTATCCTGGTGATCCAATATTATATCATTCCTATTATATTGTAAGTTGTTTAGAAGAAAATCAAGAATTATATCCCACTGAACTAGTTGCACTAGGAAGGGTTGCCACATCAGTAAAAAAGAAAGGTGTTCTCAGTTATATGTGCAATGGTAAAGTGAACTATATTACTATTAAATGGATTGGAAAATAACTACATTGCTTTAATATAATTTGAAACTCAAATTTGATCAATTAACTTGAAGTTTTGATGTTGTTTATTTGGTATGACATTGAGGTACTTTTTTTGGAAATTTGTGCCTCTATCTGGATAGTTGTTTTGCACCCATGTGTGGTCCCAGTTTAAATCTACTTTTTCACAGCTTATCATAACTCTACCAGGGACCATTGCAAACAAAGTTCCATTTCGACCAAATCCAACATTTAAACCTGGGTGGAAACGTAACGTTCTTTGAAGGACTAAGATTGTACCTTCTGAGACTGTAGTACCATCACCTTTCTTCAATCCTCTATGTTTTGGGCGAGTTTTTGGACTCGTATTTCGAGTACTACCTCCTGCTTTCTTGGATGCACTGCGAACAATATCTAAAACATGATATATTAAAACACATGTGTAAAATATACTAAATAACGCATGAATTTACTCTCTAACGATGGTTTGGTACACTGTAGTAGTGCAGAAGTAGTTTTAAATAAGTAATTCATTATTTATTGAAACTATTTGTGAAAATATTAAATTATGAGTGCCCAATAAGTCAGCTGAGAACCACAACAGCGTCGATAAATGAGCAGGTTATGTGAACATATTTCGGTGCAACTGTACGCAATTCAACTGAAATTGTCCGATTTTTCTATTAGTTGAAAGAAAACAATACGCACTCAATTAAAATGGCAAACAATGAAGAAGTAGAACTTAAACTTCAGGGCGAAATCGATACCTTCAAGGTTTCACAAAAAGGTAAGCTCAAAACATCTGTATTTTCCTTATAAGGAAATAGTTTATGAGCAGCAGATTATAACTTTCCTGTTCTAGAACTACAAAAAGCAATATCAAATAGGCAGCAATTAGACAGCCAACTCAATGAGAATAAAATAGTTAAAGATGAATTAAATTTGCTCAAAAAAGATGCTGTAGTCTACAAATCAATGGGACCCATCCTTATCAAAACCGAAATTAATGAAGCCAAGGAAAATGTAGCCAAGCGCATTGACTACATCAACTCAGAGATATCCAAACTTGATATACACATTGAGGGCTTGGAGAAGAAACAGGATGACTGCAAAGCAAATATTCAAAAATTGCAACAACAGTATCAACAAATGCAAATGAAATTGTTCTTGAAAACTTAAGGCATTTATTTATCATCACTGGAAGCTTTATGAATAATTTTAATTCTAAATCACTAAATGTATAATATAGGATCAACATAAATGCTTCTAACAAACTATTTAATAGATAGTTGTGCACTGTATAAGATTATTTAATGTCACAGAGCAGTGCCACTCCTCGAAGTGTCCAATGTCTTGGATTGTGATCTGTCTCAAAGTCTATAGACCCAACATACTTTTGATCAGTTCTCTGTGGTTTTCTATAAATTGGGCATTCATATAGTTTAGGATCCTTTCCTGCAGTGGTGTTGATAGCATAGATGTAGATAACAGGCATTTGTTCATAGAGAACTTTAATTCTGCTCTCAATTAATTTTCCAGTTTTCCTATCCAAACTAGCACCTTCCAGGAACAATCCATATACATAAACACCTTCATTTGGCCCTTCTTTGATGTCCTCACGATTCTGTTTTGTAATTTGATTCTGTAGGACAACTGAATCAAGGGCCCATCCCTTGTGGGCTCTTGTCACATCTTGTCTCATTGCAGTAAGGAATCCTTGTGGATTGAAAAAACCAGTCATCCAGAATGCATTAGGGCGTCCTTTGTCACACCAGGTTCTGAACTGGACGTCCCTTTCCAACAGTTCTGTGTACCAAAAACCAAGCGTTGCCGATTCCCATGAAACCTAAACAATAAAATGTTAAATATTTCTAATCTATACTACAAGGTCGCCTAAATAAACACCTTCAACCACCTTTCAGGAATTCTTGCATCATACATTGCATCCAACGCAGCTCTTAAACCCTGACTCATAACGATTGTTCCATCAATGGCTAGTTTCAAGTCACATAACGTACTGTACACCTCTTTGATAACTCGTTGGATCCTGTCAATTTCTTGCCTGAGGAAAATATTTATTGGCAACAAAGCTCCCATTCGTTGTAGAGCTTCTTTTACTTCAAAACTATTATATTGTGATGGCAACTTTTCCAACATATCTTCAGCTAAAGAATAGACAATAGATTCACGAGTTTCGCCACCTTGACTACCACCTTCTTTGGGTTGAACGCTGAGAATTGTATCCAATATTCCTATACACCAAAAGAATAATTTTATATTATTATATTCTATTTTACTTTCATCTAACCCGAACCTTTTGCACTGTTAATTTGATAAGTAATATCCGCATTTGAATGCAACCCAAATACTTCTGGGGTGTCAGTTAATGGCAAGCTATGGATATAATCAATATATCCTTGCAAATTCCTAGTTTGTGGTACTTTATAGCCCTTATAAAATTCAAAACCTGGGCGTAACAACACATCGCAAAACCATACTTGGGTAAATGTTGTCAACAATCGTTTATCAAAATCATCGGTCACTCTACCTCCATATTGCACCTCTCCTAGCATATAACAAATTGTAGGCCATGATACACCTTTTTTTGGATCCATATCATCTAAATGATTCTGTATAAACTGCACACTTGCAGCAAAATCCGCTTGATTAAACTCGTATGGAACATTCCACCCCAATGGACCAAACTTTCTACGTTCCTGCACTACAGTATGAATAAACGCAACTGCATACAATAGTGGAGGCCATTGATACTGCGATGAGTAATCCAAATAATCCTGCGTAATACTTTGATAAGTTCTCTTCATACTTGCGCGTATACCCTGCGGTGGCTCATTTGTAAATTTAATTGCCATTTGTAATAAACCTATGGGAAATTGCTCGTGAACCTCAGTCGTCAGCCAAATGCGGAAAGTTTCATCAACATTTTCCGTATCCATTATCATTGACATTACGTCGGTTGCAAAAGGTAACGATAAGTGTATATTTTGAAGAAGGACCCAACCTCCGTCAGCCATAGATGATTCAATCATGTCCTTTGCTACAATCTCTTGGCCTTGACCCATTGAAACTGATTTGAGAGGCATTTCTTTGGTTTTTGCAAGAGCTGTTATTTGCGGAGACGGGTCGGATCCAATTGATAGGATGCAAATCAGCGGGGTGCGTGGTTCGGATTCCATCCATGTTACTTCTAAATCCAATAAGCAGGCCTCGCCATATTGAGGGCCGAGTGAATCTAAAATATGCAATCCCTGTTATTAAATTTAGACAGTTCTGAGAATACAGGTTTACCCATTAAATATTTTCTAGCTTGTGATACAGTCCTATCTTGGCTCCAGCTTCTTATTAAAAGTAACTTCCTAAATACATCTAGAGATTTATCATAGCCACAAGGAAGTGTTTCTTGTTCTGGTTTCTCTTTCTCATACCAATTTCTCCACTCTTTCTCATTTGCACTTATCTAAAACAGTTGAAATATTCAATAGGTAATCAAGTTCATATCTTGCGTTGTTACATCATGTAGAACAGTTTTGAAGCTTTCCAATTTGTTTATCTCCACCAAGTTCAACCAGGTTATATCTAAAATCCATCTGAATGGTTTCGGCACCACTGCATTCAAATCAAGCGACGCACCGCCTTTAATAAACGCTAAAAATTCATCATGCGTAATAACGTTATTCTGTAAATCAATTTTCATTGCCATCATCAACGTAAACAATGTTTTATGCTTCTCATAAAGACTTCTTTGCGTAAATTTCCAAACTTGATAAGTTAAGTACTTCAAAATGATGTCAATTCGTTCATCAGTGTCAGTGCTCTTTTCCGATTTGGTAATTGAATTATCAAATATATTTAAGAATTGTTTGAGTGAATTTTGATACATAACATTGACATTGCTCATTTCAACAATCAAGAAGTAGAGAATTGATCCTCGTGCGGCTACTGATCGGAATTCCTCTCTAGCAGTGTTTATTTTTCTTTCGGTGTGAACAGAAACCGAGAGTTTCTCGTTGACTTCTTCAGCGGTTGTTTTGGTCACCTGCAACACATTTATAAGTTCCTCGTCGTCCACCAATGAACCTTGAGTGGAGTTTAATCGACATAATAGATTGGTTTCTAGATCTTTCATTCGCTTCTGATTTTGCATCACACTTTCGAAGAGTGCAACTCGTTCAGCTTCTAAATCCGATTTTTCCATCAAAATTACACGTCCTAGAAGTTGATCCTCCAAGCCTAAAAGTGCCATATAGCAATTGTTGGTTTATGCAAGACTGTCATGCTTTCATTACCCAATCGAGTGACGGTAAAATCAATAATAGCCGTCTTCGCACTAATCTCTGGCGAGTAGGGTGGATTGGGCAACTTTGTAGTTATGTACAACATGAATCCTTTCATAACGTCGCATTCCTTGTCGCCGACAATAACTTTTTCAATAGACCCGGATTTAATAAAATTCTTTTCCAGTACGTTATCAATTACCGGATCCAATTCTACGTCTATATCCTCAATGAGCAGTGGCCTTCCTATAAATATACCACGTTTCATAAATTTATTGCAACATTGCAAATTGTCAATTTACCTAGCGAAAGGCAATCTTCCAAATGAGTCCTAAAGTATTTATGATTCAACGAGGTAATCTGAAGATTATTGTTGGCTTCTTTATTCTTGATCCACATCTTGCCCTGGGTTTGTGGATCAATCAGCAATGGATACGATCTTGATTTAGTAACAATCAGTGCATTCTGGACAGAGAGTTCATCATTCGGCAAACCTTGTAAAGTCCACTCTGAAACGACCGAATTCTCAACGAGCATACCAGTAATATTCAAATTTCTAGTAAATGGAATTTGCTTCGAAGATAATATTTCCATCCAGATTGTAACAAGATTTGCCCTGAATTCTTGATTGTATGGCCCACAATATGATAGGAACCCCGTTGCCAAGACAACATCACCAACTAACCGACCAAGTTGCTCCTTAAATTCTTTACTTTGCAAGGTCCATCGTATTTTTTCTCCACCAAGACCGTTTATCAACGCCGTGGCGGTGTTCATCTTTCGTAGGCAATTGTTAGCAGCGTCCGTTAGCCGTTGCTTCTCCATTACAGCAGAATCGTATTGTGCCTTGACGGCCATTAACGACCGTTCTCTCTCCTCCAGTTCGCGTTCCGCATTAGCTAGATCTGCCATTGCTACTTTGAGACGGGCTTCCTGCAGGCGGAGATTAGCTTTTAATGGCAAAACTTCTTTATTGACGCTGTGGAAGAATGACATAGCTTTGGTCCACGATAAGAGACCTGCAACGTCACCGCATACTCGCTTTGCAGTGTCCATGTTGTAATCTTCCATTTGGAAATATGGTTCTAGTAGATCGACCATCTCTGCATTTATTAGATCTTTGGGGTAATTTTGTAATTGCAAGAGGAATGTTGCCGACGCCATTAACTGCAATTGATAACAGGGAAATATTGAACACTAGCGAATTAAGATTAAATCTAATGGTGATATACTTTAAGAGATTCAGCCCATGACGGTTTTGGCGATTGCGCAGCCGGATCTGATATAACAGGGTGTAACTTTCGTTGGAATAAAATTAGAACACTGTCCATGATACGCATGATTAGATGTGGTGGACGACCTAATTTTCTCACAGTAGCTGAAAAACATTATTTGCAAGTATTTCGCCGAAAAACCTTTCTTACTTACCGATATGCGCTGGTTTAATTGTATTCAATGCCATTTCAGCTTCTTCCAATGCTGGCTTAGCCGCCTCCAACTTTTCCTCGGCAACTGCTTTCTCGTGATTTATTTGCTCAACCAAAGCTTCCGCTTTTTCTTTAACAGTCTGCACTTGGTTCTTCACCTGTTCAGCTTGCATTGCTCTATCGGTAACTTCGGTCAACACCTTTTCAGCTCGCTTTGAAGCTTCCGCCAATTCTTCTTCCATGACAGCTAAATCTTTCTTCAATAAACCAACCGAAATACTAGCTTCTGCTAATTTTTCCAAGCCGGTGTCCATACGCAAAGCACCATTACTTAAATCATCTTTAGTGCCGCTATAAATGCTTTTATAACCCGCAATAAAATTTAAATAGCTCTTGGGAGTAACATGAGTGGCTCTTCGGTACCGCTGAAAGTATTCTGCGCTTGTGGCAGCTACCTCATCTTGTATCCCTCCAAGAGCATGAACTAATTCATTCTTTACACCATCGGAGCATTCAATTTTGAATGCAGTTAGGAAATGTTGAGCTACTGAAACCAACGCGTCCTTTGGCCAAGGTTGGAACCAGTCTATAGTACATCCTGTTATCAAAGCTGGGAAGCGCAAAGCTCTTGTTCTGAACTTTTCACCAACTGGTGAGAAACAAAAGACAACGTGGAGATTTTGCACGGTACGATTCATGAAGTATTCCATTATAACTTCCTGGTTTAAAGTGCGTTTGGGATTTTCACGGCGAATTAAAGGAGTTAATTCCTGGATAATCTCAGCTTGCTCATCTTTATTGTATAGGTTTGAAATCACTCCACATGATAAAATATTGTTGAGATATTCTAAGAAACCTTCTTCTTTGATATCTAGATCTGTGAATACGAATGTGGTGCCCTTGCCTTGGCACCCACAAGACCTATAGAGAACTTTTAAGTCTTCGAGAAAATTCCCAATATTGTATGATCTCGTCAAACTTATTTGAAATGACTTATAACCGGCAATAAATGAAGACAGTTTAGTCAACGATTGTTTACCGCTTCCACCTACCCCCACCAGCATAACATTTCCTCTTGGGTGTCGAATTACTCTTGATATTTTAACCAAATGTAACATGGCATCCGGGAAGAACACTAAATCCATACCTGCACCACGTACCATTTCGTTAAACTGAGCCAAGAACATATCTAATCTATCTCTAAGATCCTGATCTTCGAAGACAGGTTCATAAACTTTTGGTAACTCCATGTCAGCATCTTCACCTTCCTCCCCTGTTGGCTCAGGAGCATCTCTCATGAAATCAACGAAAACTGGTGATGGTTCAGCTTTTACTCGACACTCAACACCTAATTCTTCCTCCACTAACTTTAAAAGTGCTTGGTCAAACCATAATTTATCGTCCATGATGGTAAATCTGTCGGAAAATACCCTGGTACATTCATGTTTCCATAAAATAAGCAAACAAGCATCTGATTCTATTACAGTTGCTAACGTTCCAACCATTCCTTGCCAAATTTTCGATAAATCTCTCAAACTGAAAACGTAATGGAATTTAGCTGGAGTTGGAAGGAGTTTTTCTCTTGTTTTTCTCCAGAGTAATCGTGTAAGAGGTATTAATCTTTTAACCATGTTCCTAACATCCAGAGTAAATCCTCGTTTATGATTGTAGTGTCCTTGTGCGATTATACCAAATATTTTATCAATACTTTGATCTGTAGGCATGCAACAATTAAAAATATTGAATTGTCTCTTCAATCTTGAGGGAATATCATTACGTCCACCTCCTGGTTGACTCATGGCTGCCACAAAATGGACATCTGTTATACTTGTAAATTCACCTGGTTTCTCTAAACTGTAAAATCCTCCCATATCAATTGTTTGACGAACTATTTCATTTGTTACTTGATCTCCCCAACAGTTAATTTCGGGTAGGTTTATGTCGTCAATGAAGATAATCATCTTTTTACCGCCGGCAGGTCCAAAAGTGTTCCCCATGCGTTTCTCGACATAGCTTTCTATTGTTTTCTGAAATTGGTATGGTGTGGTCGCACTTGAGAAGTTGAAGGCTCTATTTAGATATTGTTCTGGATTGCACTTCTTCATAAATGCCTTCATCATAACGGTTTTCGCTGAACCTTGTTCTCCAATTAGGATTATACGTTTATCTTGTTTGACCACACAATTAATTAGGTAGTTAATTCGTACATTGTCTATGATGGGAATTAAGATGGCGGCAAAATCGGGTGATGATGTTTCTGGATAGATATAATTTGTTACTAGATTAGTCCAAGGTTGCCAAGAACCATCTTCATCAACGACATAATCGAAGACGGTATCCTCAACCTTTTTATTTCTTGGTGGTATGTCCAAGTTGTAAGTTGAACGAATGTGGTCGTCATATTTACGACGGTCTTCAAGTTCTAAGAAAGCACCCAAGCCCCAAGTAAGAGCAAAAACATATATTTTACGAAGGTGATCAACAGTGAATATTTTTACAACTTCTTTGACTTCTGTCTCTTCTCCTAAGTCATCATCAAGATCAAGTTCCTTTTGCTCATGCTCTTCATCTTCCTCATTAGTCTGAATTGGTATTAAGCCTTCCAATAAACATAACACTTGTTGTATTATATTACACTGCAGGACATTCATGACCAAATTTAAATTTTGAGTGCACCACGCATAAATAGCAGCAAATGTTTCGTCGAACAAAACTTCAAATAATTCCTTTTCTCGCTGACTTCTTGTTTGGATCCACGCAGTGACAACCGGTTTCCAATTAAGGCCCGAGGAGCTCATGTAGACCATTCCATTGCGTGACACAGTTGCCGGTGAAGCATTATCAATATTATGTGGTTCAAACATGATTTTTACTGTTGGGGCCATTGACAGACGATCACCATTTGCAAGAGTCAATGTTTTGTTATCATCTAGTACAGAGTTTAAGTTTTCAATCCATATGGAGTCAACTGGGCCATCTAGAATGATCCAAACATGTTCACCATGTTTAAGCTTTAGGGTTTTGCGCCATAGGGCGGAGAAGATTCCATCGGTCCAATCATTGGTTGCAACATCAAGACGTCCGAACATTTGTGCTGCGGTTATGGCTTTCGGGTTCATTCTCATTTCTCTGGAAATTGGATTTAATTAATTGTTGGTGGAAAATTTTTTTGTATTTACCTATGATAAAATCCCATATCAGTAAGAGATCTCATTAGAATTTGGAGGCATGCTGTTTTACCAGCTCCTGAAGGACCTAGAGTCATGATACCATGTCGTACTCTTTGAGTTTCATATAACTATAAAAAATTCAAGGTTCAATTATAATTTTATTATTATTTTTAATTGTAAATTTCTACCAAATACCTGGATTAATTTTAAAACCCATGGGGGATGATTTATGAGTCCTGCTTTCTCTACTTCAATACTAATTGCGTGCTCCAGCTCAGGGTACGCAGTTTTCTCTAGTGCTTGATTCGGGAATAAGTCAGCGACTAAAGAAATAAACAATGGTTCATCTTCGTCAATTAATTTTGATAAGTTCATGTCCCTTAGTACTCTCATCACAATTGTACTTTCTGTGTCTTTGTTGTTAACTCTTTTCGCGGCTCCTAAACTTCGCAGAACTGATAAAATATTCCTCAAGCCAAAGTCATAATGTACCTTAAAATATATTGAAATAAAATGAATAAATGGGTGTGCAAGTTATTATTGAGTTCTACTTGTTTTGTTAATTGTTCTTCGCAAAGTTTATATAATGTGTAGAACTTTCTGGCAAGCGTAATATTCTCAAGAAAACCACAACTGGCCAGTTTGACTCTGATAATAATTTGTCTGTCAGGCACCATCATAGCAACAGTACGAAATTGGATTTTAAGGTTTTCTGGTAACTCCTTGCGTCCGGCATACCCAGGATTCTAGAAAATGGTCAGTTTAATCAAAGCATAACCTGGAAGAGTAGGAAATTGACACCATTGTTATGAAAATACCAAATTCTGGACACATTTCTACCATGTCCCCATCAGTAAAAATAAAGTTCCTCTTCTTATCCTTCTTCGCAGATAGAACGACTGCAACCTGCTGCGCTGCGACAGATAAAACAGGTAGCTCAATCCGGTTAAACTCATCGAAGCATCCCCAAGCTCCTGATTGCGCCAACCCTTTATAAATTCGTCCCAATCCACGGTAATCCATTTGATCTGAGCAATTAAATACAACGACATACTTTGCTAAAGTTTTACCCATGTCTTTCACTGTTTCCGTCTTGCCTGTTCCGGCTGGCCCACATGGTGCTCCGCCCATGCTCATCGCTAAAGCTTGAGCCAAGGTAATGTAGCATCTATCAGTTAGGGGAGTAATTACCAAACGGTCAGTGCATCCCAAGTATTCATTTTGGTAGGAAAAGACAACATCTGTGATGATAATTAGGGTTTTATCTTGTTCTTCCTTGAAGTAGAACCGACATTGTTTTAACCATTCGAAGTCGTTTACATGTCTAACATTCATTCGGCACTGAAATGATTAAATTCCGGGAGTAATCTTAAGCATATGAGATGTAGATGTAGTTACCAAAATATCAAAGATATCCCGTTGGTGTACATGAATTGTTATGAGTGTTTCAAACTTGGTCCTCTCTATTTTCGTCAAATCCCTCGTTGTTTGGTCAATTAGAGTATTCAATAACTCCAAGAATTTATTATTTGTCTCTGGCATCATTTTCTTATCATGTCTTGCTTGCATCAACGCTAATTCTGCATCCCTAGTCCAAATCATTTGTAGACCAAGTAATCCTATTTGAGCTGGCATTTTATCCAAGAACAAGAGGAGGCTAAAGTTTGGATCGTTAATGTTTGTATTTGCTGTTCTTATAATTGAATGCAAAGAAGTTTGTGATGTGTTTAGCAATTGTGTTAGCCACGTTTCAACACTCCCTTCGGCTCTAACTGCTTTCTCCAAAGGTATAGTTTCATTCTCTGATGATATTATTGCAGTCATTTTGTTATACTCTATATCATGGAATTTAACCGAACGAGTATTATCAAAGATACTCAATAAGTGATTCTGAATTGTGTGTGAATCTGAAGCTTGTCCTAAGATCTCCAATAGAGCAGGATCCGATACAAAGAAGAAACGTGGAAACATTGTACGTTTCTTTTCAAGGTATCCACTTAGGGATTTTTGGCATAATTCAAGTTGTTCTTGTAAATGAGGAAGCAAATTCTTGAGGAGATCATCACCAACGCAGCAATTAACAACTCCAGGTGTTTCATGAGCTCGTTGCATAATTTTCTGCCAGGATTTGTCAATTTTAGCGAAACGTTTTGCTTCTTTGGGGAGTTGCTTAGCTATGTCACCACCAACGAAAACGGCCTCAAGGTAAACCCACATGTTTTGCACCAGCAGCCAGCGTTCAAGGATTTCATTGGTATTGGATAAATCAAAAACCCACTGTTGGATTTGTTTCTTAAACGGCGCATTATATCGATTGGATAAAAGGGAACCTAAGATCATCAGGCTGTCTTCGAGTTGGCCGATTGTTTCAGCAGTTGTGTCTCCACGCAATAGAAGTTCTCCACGGTTGTTAAAAGTTTGGAATGTTAGTTCATGTACTGACCATTCATTAGTGACCTGTCTGAGTTTAGTTTCAATGTCGCGTTCTTTCATTGCAGAAATACAAATGTCTTCGATGTCTTCTTTATGAGCCAATAAGGGAGCTTCTAAGATATTTTTCAAACAAAATCCGTCTTCTTCAAATTCAAAAGTATGCTGTAAGGAATCCATGATTCGTTGCCAATGCCTCGGTTTCATTGCTTTATTTGCCATTAATTCTAACAATGGACACATGTCATTAAAATCATCAATAGTTTTCTTTAACGCAAAAAACGCAGGCCATTCTTTCAAACCCTTCGGCAACTTTCTGCATCTATTTTGGAATTCCATTAACTCGTTGTTTATCTCCTCGATGTTCACGTCGCCCCAGGGAATGTCATAGTAGCTGTTAACACGGTCAATCACATCATTATACAGCTTGTAGAGTTTCTGTAACAGATTGAGCTCTTTTCGAGTTTGTGCCAGATCGGGATAATCCGTTTGCGCCAGTCCGAACAGCTCCTCACCGCTTTGGTAGGTCTGCAGTTTGCGCCACATGCCATCGAAACGATTCTGGAACAGAATTAACCGATCTGATGCCTCCCGCGGCGTTAACCCAGATTGCATTGGACCTGCCGTATGATATTCATTGCAGTAATCAATTTTGTCCTGCTTAAAATTAGCGAGGTTGTCCTTCAGTTCAGCTTGCAGCTGTGGTTGCATGTCGAGCAGCCTATTCTGGACTTGAAAAGCGTGTCTCAACAATTGCGCCCACGTGTCTCGCAAGTTATCGACTAGCTCGGCAATATCATGCTCAATCCTAATGTCATATTTATTGAGCACATTGAATGCTTCTTCAACGGGTTCCACTCGCAGTTCCATATCAACTTCCTGATCTCTGATTTTTTTCAAGCTGTCCATTACCATGCGCACATCATCCAAGTCGCGGATGGGGCGATCGATTTTACGTTCCATCTCGTTTATTACCGCATAGACGTAATCCATTTCCCGCTTGTATTTCTTCTTTAATGCTTGTCCAATACTGCAAGATGCTTAATTTATAGTATTGAAATATTTTGCAAATGTGCGTTTTATTACTTATGTGTGCAGGATCTTATTTCGGTAAGCAATCCGTATTTGAGTTTCTCGGTGGAGATTGCTAAGCAATTCCCAATGATTTTTATCTCCTTTTCTGTATTTAACCTGGTTTTTAATTCATCATGCTTTTCCAGCAAATCTTCAAAGTCAGCCAGCTGGATTGTTTGTAACTCACGCGCACTTTTTTCGTTTTTCCACAATACACTATACGGACGCCACTGAATTATAAATGCGCTCATTTCCTTCAATAATAAATTATTATTAAATGCATGCGTTGAATACAAGTTCTAAACAAACCTTTTTCATGTCTAAAATGCAGACATTAAGCAAACTTAATATTTTAATAATCTCTTTATTTTCCATCACGTGGTTGTAAAAATTCTTCACCTGAAGTGGAAATGCCGGCTTTTCCTCAGTGGAGAGACGATAAAATCGCCTGCGTCGAGTGCGAAAATCCTCCTCCTTTATCTTTGCAGTTACTTTCTGGGTCTTGTTTATGTTAGAGACAATGTCGGTGAGTGTGTTTTTCTGACCGGCCAATTTACGCCAACCGGTAGGTTTTGGTGGTGTCTTGTATAATTTTTTTACAGCACATTTGAGTGTATTTACAATGGGTGCAAATATGTACAGTGTTGGGTAAGAAAAATGCGGTATTAATGTTTGTACGATTGTAACAATTGGTGAGAAACAAAAAGCAAAGAGGCAGTTAATTAATTTACGTTGAAATAAAGCATCGCTAAATGTATTTGACACTAATAATTACCGAAGACTTGCCGCTGATCCATTGTCCTACGCCTTTGGCCACCGACGTGATATGCTTTGCGCCGAGACTGACGATTTCTTGCACGTCTTCCAAGTTGGGCTGGATTGAAATTTTGGGTATCAGCAGGACGGCTTGTAAGAGGAAGATTGCTTGTTCGGGTTTGTCTTCTGCAAAGTAATCAAATGCAAGTTAAAATCATTATTAGCATACCTAAACCACCCACCGGAAAGTGTAAACGTTTTGCGAAGAACTTCCAAGCTTTGCTTTGTGATTTTGACGAGTACATCAACTATTTTCCGACTGTAATACCGACGCATTTCGCTAACAGCATTCCGCACAATCTCCTGCAGAGTTTTGCTAAGGCCATTCCCGAAAAGAATATGCGGACGTTCGAAACATTCGTCAATTGCTGACCAATCTGTTTGTTGGTTCCCTGATAAATCTTGGCGAACTTCCATATGATCTATAATTAAACATAATGAATACATCACAAAGAAAAATGTCCAACTAGAATTCAACCTGTTGTAAAGAACTCCTCTGCCGATGACTCAGCATTTGTTAATTTAGCTTGTTTGACCAGAGATAAAATCTCTTCAACTGCTCGCTCAACCATCAAACTTTTATTGTGCAACTCAGCAGCAGTGGTACGACATATGGTCTCTATTTTATCATTAAATTCTTCGACTGTCCATGTTGAACCTTTTTCCGGCAACTCCAGCAATGTGATTTCTTGCATTCTCTGCAAAACCTCCAAAACTCGATTCACGTAAACGTCATTCACACGATCCACTAAAATTTGAAACCTTTCCACCGCTTGGTTAGCATCTCGAATATAATCCGGAATATGATGCGACACCCAGTCCAACTCAATTAATCCAGGCTCAATGATTTTAATCAATTTATCAAGGTGTGGTAGGAACAAAGGACGGACTTCCTGCTTTACTAAACTTACTGCTCTTAAAAAATCCTTGATTAAAAATTGTAATGAATCTTGGGCAAAAGTAAAGTGCTCTTTTTTAGTGTACAAAGTAAAACAGACAATAGGAATTGGTAAATCCATCTTGAGCATTAAATCACTCTCCCTGATGAGTAAAGGAATCGTGATGTGTAGGTTAACTTTCAATTTGTTTTTCTCGGAACAAATGGTTAGTAGTTTACGCTTGAGGCATTTGTCTACGTCTGAAACGTGTTGATTCATCCAAACTGCAATAATATCATCCTGGTAGTTCCGCAGCAAGTGGTCTGCAGTTCGGTGTCGTTTGGACAGGTCAGTTGTGGATGGCAACGCTTTAAGTACTTCATGTCCCGTTATTGACACCATCAACTCCTCTAAGTGGCAAATCAAGGACCTTGCCCACCTTATACGTCCTGCAATTGGAGGAAACATCATTGGTATGGGTGGATTATCTTTTTGTTTTTTGAACATTTTTATAATCTTTTCCACTTCTTTCTCTGCATGCTTTAGGATACGTGAATATTTCTCTTCCATTTGGTGAAGGGGTACTTTAGCGGATACTTTTTCAAAGCGTGCGAGAAACTTGATGCCGTGAGGCGTCTCCCATACGCTGTCAAAGCTCTCTTCAATGAGGGCCGCAAGTTGCTTGATTAAAGCGTCGACTTGGTGCCGAAAAGCATCATAATCAACATCAAAGACAGTATTTTTTTGATCCAGATAGTCGTAGGTTTTTTTCGTTATAGTGCCTTTTATTTCGTTGAAATTTTTGATTGCATCTTCTAGGGCATCCCCCAAAAGGAGACCTTCCATACGTCGTTCAAATAAACTACTATAATCATCAATTACATCAAACATTGCAATTATTTTCTTGAGTCGTTCACAAAATCCGTTGAATTTGCCGAAAACGTAATTTTCGGAAAAGTTGAAAGGGACTTGATCAGGCATTAACTCTTGGGCCTTCACAATACGATAGGTCTTTTGATAGGTCACATTTAATTGGATGCAATGCAAGAGTTTCTCCTTCATTTCCTTACGGTCCTGTGACCAGATGGTTTGGGTACCTCGATCGTTAATATAGTCTCTGCAGGATTCAATCATTTGATTGGTTATTTTAACCATTAAAGCAGAAGTCCTCTCTGACGTATTATAGAATTGCGAAACATTATGAATGAGTCGAACAGTTTGCAATAGACCCAATAAAGAATCCTGCATTTTAACAGGATCGTCAAGGTATAAAGAATGACAATTCTTTTCAAGCGATTGAATATACTTGGCATTATCGATCGCCTCATTGTAACAAAATGTTATCTTTTTATCCGTCTCCTTCCATTGCTTGAGGAACTTTGACTTGGCAAAATCCAAGCACATGATGGTTTTCTGCACCTCATTTCCTTGTAGACCGGCAACGATTTGCGAAAACTGCGCCCCGCGTTTCTTCCAATATTCCAACTCATCCTGTGGGCCAGATGAGTCTGTCTCCCGGCGAATTTGCTCGCTTTCTCGCAACACTTCGGTGAGCTTTTTTACCCATGCCTTCATTCGAATTTCCAGTGGTCGAATAAACGACGGGTTTTTCGACATATCCGACAGTTCATCCAAGGAATATTGTGACACCATAATTCTGCTATCGTCGAATATATTTGATTGTCCGGCGACTTCTTCGCATACACGCAGAGCGCTGCAGAACGAACGTAATCCAGGTAACAGCTGCGTTTTTATCATGGGACAATTCGCCGCTTCGTCATCGGCATCTGGAGATGGATGTGCGAGCGCTTCCATGAATACATGTTCAATGATGCGTTCGATTGTTGTAACTAGACCAATTTTTTCAGCATCAATTATCCCACAATATAAATCCTACAAAAATAAAACCATCAACGAAGCGTAATTTATGTATCTAAATAAGAGAATATTGGATACTTTGTGGAAACCTTCTTCTGGTAATTGTTTAGTGGTACTAGTGCGGAAAATATAAACACAAATTCCTCTTAAAGGAATATCCCATCCATCGGTAAGAAAAAGTTTCTTCTTCTTAATTACTGCTTTTGTTGGTGAAGGAACTGGCATGGATTTACTAGTGCTTGGCTGTAACATGCGAGATTTTGATGGTTCAACTGGAGGATTCGGATCAGGTTCCTCCATGTCTTGATAAAACCACATTAGTTTTGTGCGCATGTGAGGTAGAAAAATTTGGTTGATTTCATCCAACTACACAAGAACATTAGTTAGTTAATTAGTTGAAAATGGTGTAATGGTTTTACCATATCTCCTTCGAAAACATGGTTCATTATCTCATGTCTAGACAGTTTTGTTGCATCCATTAGCAGCTGGAAGGTGAACTCCAGTCGAGGATCCATTTCACCTCTTCGAGCCTTTCTCTCGCACTCCTCCCTTCGCCGCTAAATCAATAAACAATATTATCATCTTCTTGATGCATGAGAATTAAGAAAATTAGAAGAAAATACCAAGAGCATTATCTCTGGATCCAAATTACTATCATCCTCTGATTCAGATTCATCCGAATTTTCAATATGAGGCCCACTAACAAACATTTTTTTCTTGTTTGAGATTACTGTGCGTCTCGAAACTGCTGGGTGGAAACTAATCCCTATATAATTTCGGTCTGCACTCTGGACTGTAATACGATATGTTGCTTGCAGGGTGCTTACCACTGCATGGGATTGCAATTAAAGTGAATTGCAAACACGCGACGCGTTGATGCCTTTGAGCACGAGCCCTAAATACAAAGGAAGAATTCCTCACGACTTGACGACTTTCAACAACTTCCAGAGAGATATGTATATCGTTGTTACAAATAGTCACCTTCCGTTGCATTGTCTCACATTTCCACCATTGCGATGCCATGAAAGATAGCATTTTGCCCGTTTTGCAACTCGAATAAACTACCAGACGCAAGGCGATGATGTATACAGGTTGATCTAAATTCAGGTAATTTGTACAGGATATTCTCATGCTATAAGTGAAACCTCCATGAAAGAGGTGTTGTATGGAGGTAGACATTTCTACTGCAGATTGTCAGGTGGAAATTAAATGTCTTGGTATTAAAATCAGTATGAACGACAGTTTCCATTTGCAAATTTTGACATCGCTGGTTCAGTTTGTTCCAGGCACGAAGCAAATATGTTCATTGTACGCATTGCAGAATTACTCGCGCAACGCGATAACAATGTGCGATCTATAACAAGCCCTTTTCAAGCCTTGCACCAACATGAAATTAGATCATGCATATTGCAACATTAACAAGTATATATCACCCTACGTTGCTGTTGAGCATATTGTGCACTCTACGCGCCGTGCACATCCTCTAGCTCGTTAAATATTTAATTCGATTGACTTGCTACTGTTTATGATCACATTACGTACATTCATAGTGCCTTCGCTTTCAGAGCGCGGCCCTATCACCAACTTGCGCACTCCACCAAGTACTGCCAACTTCTGCGCCATTTTCGGTTTCTTCATTTTCCTCTCCACCGGATTATCACTCATGATTTATTAAGTATTATGCTGTTAGCACACACTGCGCGGGATTATTATCGCGAGACGAATTTTCTCAAACTGCATTAAGATTGTCCGATTTGATGGATTATGTTATGATAGCTACGATATTCTACCGATATGATATGCATGTTGATGGGGCGTTTGTTGGCTGGTGTAAAAAATACTTGTTTGATCGATGCGTGGTACATGAAACAATGGCATATTTATGAAATGCTTTTTTATGGAAGAGGGACATAATTTATTAGGAAAACAGTAACATGTGAGATATAATTTGTAATTGTTTTAATTTTTGATAGGAATATTAAATTTGGAATAGAACGCAGATTGGATGGGATGGATGAAATAGATGAGATGAGCACAGGATGAAAAAAGAGTTGTGGGAAAACGGACAGGAAGAGAAAGGAATAAATGGAACGCAATTACTTATTAAAGCTATAAATTTCTCACTCTGGGAAATGTAATTTTATAGGGTACGCTACTAAATAAATAAATAAATTAAAAAAGATTTTTCTGAAGATTTGAGATATTATGCAGGTTTATCTATTTCGGGCTAAATAATAAAGCTATTTTTTATAATTTGATTCCCAGGTATTTTTCTCTATCTGAGAAAAATCAAAATTAAATCTCTAAGTTATTATTACACCCTTCAATTTTTCAATTAACACAATTCCTTTCTTCCTCTTCATTTAATGTATTACTCGAATTGTAATTCATTCAAATGAAGAAATTGTTGCTCACTATCAAATTATTTATCCAGAAGTGCACTTTGATACTCACCCGATTTAATTCCGCATCAGTTGCCATTTTAAAATCAGATTTTTATATGCAGACTAAACTAGAATGCACAACTTGTACAATATCACTTCTTCACTATACAAAGGTTAATTGAATACTGATTCGTCTTCTATCATTTACTCAATATCTCTAAATAGTTATTTGATTTGTTGTGCGTGTCAACCAGCCCTGTACCTGATTTCTTTATAATACGCCAATTACATGCAAAATCTATTTAATGGAAATAATTGCAAACTAGACAAATTTATTTGACGTTTGCACGCACCATCAAATCATCTCGCTGGAAGGCATGCTTTAGAGACTATGCAACTCATCAAATCATCATAAATCATAAATGTTTATTTCAATTAATTGAAATGAAACAATATAATAGTTTCTTGTATTGGAATATGCATCAATTCATTCTTTCATAAGGTAAACCTCCACGTGGTGATAAATTTACCCATAAGCAGCCTCAACAGTTTTGAAGCCTATTTTAATCGTTTATTCTATTTACATACCTTTTACAATTAATCCACTTATTGTTTTAAATCGAATTGAAATTTAGTTGTGGGTTACACTAGAGTTGCTCCAGGATATTACCAAACAAGCATTCTAACGCGAATGGTCGAAAGACCGCACAGTTGATTTCAATCAAATTAACTGTCAGGAAAATAGCACCTTCAACAAGAATAACCAACACCAAACAACGCAGTGCGTTGAATTCGACGCTGAATGCAAATTATTTTGTGTGAATGTGGATTTAGGAAGGTGGTAAATCAAAAACTTTCCATGTTCAATGTGGAAACGCTAGGGTTTGAAGTCTTGCTTGACATGCAATCATTCCAAATTTACACTTGGTGCTATCTCACACAACACCTGCCTTTGTCTCTTTTTTGATTCCTCACATTTTGGCTAATGGTCCAAAAGTAACATTTGTGAACTTCCAATAGAAAAACCTGTTGAATAGATGAAAGAATAATAAAGCGAAGAACATTACATCAATACAGCATTCCATTACACTAATAATTACGTTGACTGAAAAATGCGGGCTTCATTTTTATATTGCTTTTGTTTCAAACAACTATGTTGACACACATAATTAGTATGATTGGATCCATTGCTTTTCAGTCGTAGCAAGCGAATCGCTTTTTTTGTCATGAACAGAGAATATTTGAGTTTTGCTGCTTGATACCTGAATCCTCGCTGGACACAATAACAAGGTTTGCCTTCACAAGGCATTCATTAGTCTCTAATGTAACAAAGTAAATTCCATCCAATTAATTATCCCAACTATCTGGGGACTGAGTGAAACCATCACAACGTAATGGTATTATCACCTTCTTTTGCATACGGTTAATAAATCACTTTCTCATCAGCTTTTAGTACCTCATCCGAAATAAAACTGTTTTTATTGATTTTGTATACTTGTAAAAGCTGTGAATATTTCTGGATTTTAAAGTGACGGTGTAATTTGATTGGTGTTGACATTCAGACTTGCGATGATGGTGTTTTTGCATTTTTCTGTGCGTTGCATAGTCCAACACCAAGGGACAGCAATTCAATCCCAATTTGCAAACGCAGCGACGCTTTTTTTGCTACCCAACGCTACTATTCCAAAGCATAGCGTATGACAGTCCCCAGTCGATATCGATTGCAAGGGCGCATCCGCCGCGCGTGGAGCCAGCCGCCTTCATGCGACCCTTGTACGCACTCGCTTCGAGTGGCCAGCTGAATCAACATGTACGGTCTTCGACGATCGTGGCAATAACAAATCAGCGGCAAAGTAGTGCCCGCAACGAATCACGAGGGATGGGTGTTCAACAACATGGTAATGTAATTTGTTTCTATTTCACTCCACAGACAAATTCGCTAATGAATGGTTACGAAGAAATAAATTTACATCACTTACTAATGTTCAACATCTAATTTATTGCTATTAATGCCGGATTAATTCATAGTTTTATTTTATTTTGTAGTTTTATGAAGATAGCATTGAAAATAATGAGCAATGAGTTACGAATATTGCATGAATTGGTTATGTCCACAAGCAAGCACCAATAAACCCGTAGCAATTACAACCCCGCCAAAAGAAGTGGGTGAAACAAGCCCCATGGACGCGTTGGTAACGTCGGGACCAAGCCCCAGTCCGGGAAGCTCAAACTCCTGTGAGGAAGTGCAACCTCCGCCGAAGAATTGTTACCGATTAGTCATGTTGGGCTCGGCACGTGTTGGGAAAACCTGTTTGGTGGCGAGATTCTTAGGCGGGAAGTTTCACGACAGTTATACGCCGACCATAGAGGATTTTCACCGCAAGTTGTATAGAATTCGCGGAGAAATGCATCAGTTGGATATTCTTGATACTTCGGGGAATCATCCCTTTCCAGCAATGAGAAGATTGTCGTTTCTAACAGGTACCAAGTCAAAGAGAAGTTCCAATTTTGGAATATCATAGAATTCGCTATATTTTTAATCGAATTTCCTGCAATCAAGTGATGACATTGTACTTTTATTCCAGGAGATCTTTTTGTGATTGTATTCAGTATGGATAGCCGAGAGACATTCGAGGAAGCAATTAGACTGCGCGAACAAATCTTAGAAACAAAAGGCAACGCAGGAGGCACAAATAACCCCGTCTTGGGACGAAAGAAAACTCCACCTCGAGTACCAATTGTTCTAGCTGGTAATAAATGTGACAAAGAAATGAGGTACTTCTATTGGTTACCAATCAGCTTAGATTGTAACAAAGTAGTTTGCATATTTTCAGAACTGTCTCCGTTGATGAAGTCTTGACCTATTGTGAAACACAAGGATCTGGTTGTGCTTTCGTAGAGACATCAGCAAAACGCAATCTCCGCGTTGATGAGGTGTTCTATCAACTCTTTGTTTTCGCAAACCTCCCGTTGGAAATGGCTCCTAATCACCACAAACGTGTTAGTGCCAATTTTGGTTCGCCCTGCCCGCTCCCACCACCCGTGCAACAGCAGCACACGAAAAAGTATACTCTCTCGGTCAAACGCCGTCTCAGCGATGCCTGCGGCGTGGTGACACCAAATGTACGCCGCCCCAGTATTCGAACAGACCTAATGATAATGCGTACTAAAACCATCAGTGGCAACGAATCAAACGGTAACAAAATCAATGTGTTTAGACGTGTTGATAGAGGCTGTGTCATCACATAAGTTAGGGGTTGCAAGTTTGGAATCGTCCCAAGTCCCAAGCAATGTATATCCCTGTGTTGTATCAAAGAGCGAGACAAACCTGCATTGCTATTGAATTAAAGCAAGTTTGTCACTTTGTGTCTTCGTGTATCAAATGATGTAACGACATTTGTTGTGATTGTCGATTAATCAAATGGCGATAAATATTGTTTCAAGTTGCCACACAGCGTATGCAAAAGATTTGACCAAATATTGAATGCAAGTTATTGTATTTCAAAAGACATGTTTTTGATTTATGTATTTTTATATGTATATTTGTGAACATTTTTGATGTTGATATAATAATACCATGTTTAAAAAAGTTTCATGTTGATCAAGGCGTTAAATAAAATGTACATACAAGTAAAGATACGATTTTGGACGATCACAAGCATTTAAACAAGTTTCCTATACTACATCAAAGGAATTTTTCAAAAATTGCTTTTAGTTATTCATATTTACCGCTTTCTTTTGCGCAAACTCAACACGAACGCTTCGATTCGCGGCAGAGATTGCAAGCGAGTGACAGCGCTTGTCAGTCTGCAATCTGTCAGTGCGCTTACGTATGGCGTCAAAATAACGAAGCTATTACTGCTGTGTTTACCAAAGCACGTTGATGAGCCTTGTAAATATTTAATAACTTATATGCGCTTATTAGTGTTCGAGTGGTCATTTCCATTTACTCATCAACAGATAGTAGCCACACGCCAAAATGAGGTGAGTACCACTGAAGCACAACTGGGCCAAACATTCACTCATTTTGCACTCACCTAGACCATGTTTGTTTTGATGTTTCTCTGTCTAGTCCTACAACAATCATCGCGTTGTTAAAAGAATTATATGATTTTTAGTGGCCCTCGAAGCAATATGTCGCAGATGAACGGAAACAATCGTCGACCGCCCAGCAACACCAATAATCTCAATCGAGTTCCATCAATTGAAAAACCAACTTGTGCTCAACATGATGACCTCATCAAATACATTTATGAATCCTGGAACAAAATATCACAAGAGGCAGAGAAAAGTGGCAATAGCCACAGCAGTACTAAGTATTATTGTGAGCAAGACAGTCACATGCCCAAAGACTTTGAACCATTTAATTTGGAAGCATATTGGGGTAGGAAGGAAGTACAAAAATTGCAACAGCCTCAGCACTCATAGCAAATTTTATTTGGAAGGTCTATTGATTCTCATAACTTCCAGGAAATTTTTTTACTTGATTAACTAATTTAAACACAATAATTTAAAGTAATTCATACAAATGCTAAAAAAAGGAGTGAAAATTGTGCATTTCATCAATTTTACATCTGGTTGGCATTTAAAATAATGGTTTGTGTATTAATAATTAAGTTCCATCGTAAATCAATTACAAGTAGTTTTGCGACATTGTTTGGTTCACAGTATTACCGCATATTCGCCCATTTAAATTAATATTTGAACGTTTTGTTGGTTATTTACCGCCGATGGAAAAATGATGAAATGACATACGAATCAATGATGAAAACATTGATTGTTGATCAAAAGACTTTTATATCACGGACTTTGATGGTTGCTGCCAATCCAATAGAATCGCAGGTGTTGGCACTGTTTATTTAGCGCCGTAAAAACAAATGGAATACTGTAAAAAAAACGAAGCATTACAACTATTAATTAATTGTATTATCGGCGCATAATACGAAGATGAAAGGAGAATGATAGCGATTTTTATAAAACACTTTTTTCCATTATTTATATCAATTTTGAGTTAATATTGATTGTACAATACACATTGTTTAAGCCACTTGAGTATATGAAATTTACGTAGATTCCTATAGTACATGATCTATATTTTCTTGTAGCCTTTTGGCAATGGCATATCGAATACGATTGGCAAGTTATCCGGGATATAATTTATATTGCACGTTGATGCATTGATGTAGATGATTTTTCCGTCTGAAGTCACACCATAGCCTGCAATTGATGAACGTGCGTTGATGTTTAGTTAATTCGGTGAAGTGCTGCATGAAATACCTTCATGAATATGCCCGAAAACGTGATATTTTGGCTTCACCCTATTTTGTACAGTGTGCAGCAATTCTACGCAACCTGCACGAACTCCAGAACAAGCCAAATCTCCGTGTCCTAAAGGTGGAGTGTGAGTAATAAGTACGTCGATATTTTCAGGAATTAATCTCCATTTTGCTAAGCATTCTTCACCTCTTTCAAGATTAAATGCCCAATTTCCAAATGCTGGCTGCCTGATAATTCAATATTTCCACACTAAATCATTGCAATAAGCGTAGTTTAAACCTTTTGACTTACCATGGAGTTCCATATAATTTAATACCATAAAGCTCAATCATTTCATCTTGTAAATATGTACAATTACTCAAATACTTGACAATATCAGGTGTATTGACTGCATCACCAATATTAGCACTCTTCTTTCCATAGTTGGGAATCTCATCTTCAGTGTCAGACCCCTTGTCTTTCTCCTTAAAAGCATTGATAAACTTCTTGTCAAAGCTCAGCTCATGATTTCCTCCAATGACAATCTTATGCTGGTGAGGCAATTGTCCAATCCATTTGTTAAAATCTTCAACCTCACTAAGTTGCCCACATTTTGTAAAGTCACCAGCATGAATGAAAACATCACCATCAGGCACATCAAACTTTATATTATGAATCAAAGAGTGAGTATCACTCATGCACACAAAGCGTACTTTGTCGGGCTCCACTAATTTGGTAGGTATTTTCACATTTAATTTGAATAATTTCTGCCCCTTTGAGATCTCTTTCCATGCAAGTGTTGGATTGTTGGATAAAGTATGAACTGTGACATCCATGTTAAATGAGTCAATACGTTAGAACTTTGTTAGTTTATAAAGAAAAATTATATAATATTGCTACATATTGTTATTTGCCATTGGATACAACCGGCTTCTTCGTCGTGGAAAGTTGTCAAGTTTGTAATAAGCTCCTAGAAAATATTTGCGGTTGAGGTGACAGATTTAGGTTATGAGTTACAGCGGTTGTTACTAGTTACGTCAAAGGTGAAGGGAGCATGTATAAATTAAAACAAATTAATATTAACGAAATTTTATAGGTAAGTGTTTACGTCACTGCGTAATAAGTTTGATTGGGTTAATCGATAGTAGGGATATACGAATATGCCAATTATGAAATAACAACCACAATACAGAAACAGTTGATATTTATTTCATTTCAAAACCAATGGAACAATATTATAAATCAACTTAAATATCACTATCATCTAGTACAATGAACCAATAAATAAGAGAGATCATAAAATACATACTAAAGTCGAAACAAATCCCTATAAAATACCATCTTACTTAAATATTATTGCTCTAAGCAGAGCTTCAAAATAACAACATGTAAACATTTACTTCCCCAACAACTTATAGAAATTACTATTCTATTATGAATCCTCGGAATTAAATACTACTAACGAGAGTATCAAGCAATAGTTCAAGTCGTTCATTTACTAAATATAGAATACCAGTTCGACCTTACTTCACTATCAGGTTCTATATTGCAACATTTTATTCACAATTCAGTGGATGGGTCCGGCGTTCTCTCTCTTTCGAAGTTTACAATCTACAATGATTTAAGACAAAGGTTGATCGGGTTGTTGTAGATAAATCGCGCATTTTGATTGCTGACATTCAAGCATCGATCAGCCGAGACAACGCCTGAACCATCGGTTATCAATCATAAGAGAAAATGTGATAAGTTAACGACTGGATTTTACAATAAAACATAAAACAACCCGTGCCTGATGAGTTAAATTCGATTGGATTACAAGTTATTCACTATAACAATGTTGTACCTACTTATGGCATTCTATCGCCTCGGCCCCTTTGAGTTCTTCAAGCAACATGTGAAACTGCCTATCATTGAATACATTGACAACACTCTGCAAATCTTCAAAACAAAAGCCCAAGCTGGCATAACTAGTACAAGAGATGTACTTCTCAAAGGAATTGTGGTGGCCGTGATTTCCAGTATCCTGATTTGGCTCTCTGTGTTTATGTACATGGCCTTTTACTACAGCTATGTTCCTGCTGTTGCTCATCAAAGATCAGTGCATTTACAATTTAAGTGAGTCATTTTTCGTGTCATTTAATGGCATTTGTTTTATAATGTGTGTTATTGTATTTAGAAACAGTAATTATGCTGGGAGGAGTCCTATCCATGAGCGTAGTTACCTAACTGCTCATGTAGAACTCACAAAGCGACAACAGCTACTCATGTTAGGGCAGCCATACAGAATTAATTTAAATCTAGAAGTTCCAGAAACACCTGCTAATAAAGAAATGGGTAAGGCATTTATCTCAAGTGAGTTGCAAAACGAACTTTGGCTTTTTCTAGGTATGTTTATGGTGTGTGCTGAATTCTATTCCAAGGACAAAAATAAAAACAAAAAGTTAATTGCGCTATCTTGTCGTTGTTCGATGTTACACTATCGCTCACCTCTTATTGACACAATTTACACTTTGGTATACAGCCCTTTCTTTATTTTTGGTGCCAGTGAAGAGAAGCAGAATTTGAATATTGAACTGTTTTCCAAGTATGAAGAAGAGGAAGGACCTACAGTGACTGATGTGCATATTGAGATTCAATCAAAACAGATCCAAGTTTATTCTGCAACGTTTTTAATAGCTGCTGAATTCAGTGGTTTAAGATATTTTATGTTTAATTGGCCAGTGATTTCAGCTGTTCTTGGTACTATAATTATTTGCCACCTCATACAACCTATATTTATTATGTTATTTCAGGAATTGGAAGCAACTTGTTTATTGTTGCTGTTATTGGTTTCTTGTGTTGGCACCAACTGGTGCATTCAGAGGAGTATAGATTATACAGAGAGCGACGGAATAGTCAAACAAGCAACACTGATATCACTCCTGCCAAATTTGAAGATGGTAATCTTTGAAAGGCTTTAACGCAAATTTTACGCTCTACTTTCATTTTAGATTCTTTCTCTTCATCCTCTGCAGAAGATATTTCAATTTTAGAGAAATACAAAGATAAGTCCAGCTGTGAAAGCGAAGAAGTTATTGAAAATGTCAATCCGGACGTTGAAGAAGTTCGTCGGAAGGTAGACTAACAATTTAAACTTTTTCAGATATCATTCCATTATATCTTTTTAAAAGATGACTCTACAATAGATTAATTGACCTAGTTAGGGTAAGACACAATAGATCAAAACACTGCTTTAACATACTTAATATGGTGATACTTGTTAGAGAAATGTAACGTAGATCAGTTTTTATATGGTAATTTCGTTTTATAGTAAAGTTTTAAAAATACCAAGATTTATCGTGTTGAAGTGTTGCAAACCCACTATTGCTATTTAAGTAAAGTGTTGGTTATATTTGTCAAAAAAAGTTTTTAACATGCTCGATTAGAGTATTATGTAAAAGTTTCGTAGGTTTTGGTCATTCGTTGTCTAATATTCATTGTATTAAGATTACATTGACAATTACTATTTCGCTAGTGTTCATAGTTTTCGGCGTGTTGCTTTTTCTTAGTAAAAATTATAAGGTGAGGCACATTGTCAAATTTTTTATGCGTATTGGGTCGCCGTAAATTTTATTTATTATAAATAACCAATTGACTCAAAAATTTATTATGAGTCACGTACTAATACAATTTGTAAATAATATTTTACTCTCTATAATAAATAGCTAGATTTAACTAACAACTAACATAACATGTATTACTGAAAATTCTAACAAAACGGAATTTATAAACTACGTATTCGTGTGCCACCAAAACCAAAATTTGTCATACGTGGACGGCGAAAATTACCAATTACATCGTTAATGTTAAGGTATTTTAACTATGCAATTGCAATTTTCAACGTACTTTAATCTCAACTAATGTTCAACCCAACTTGCTATATCAACAATCAATCAAAGAAGTTTTCAACTTGCAAATTTAGCCCCAAAATCACATTGGAAAGAAAAATTCTTTAATCGTATCACACTAACAATTTATAACAATACAATAGTCATAAATAAATAATTTGCTAATTCAACTAATATTTAAACAAAATGTTTATATACACTTTTGGTGCTCGTTAGGTGTTCACCTGCTTTATATTTACTATTGCGTGGTAGCTCTTCCCATGTAGACTGTGTCAATACCTCTTGACTCTCGCACTAGCTGATCAATATTCGTGAGCTTACCATTTCCAATGACTGTTGTGTGTAATCTCGTTGCAAGCCAACACATAATAAATGCGGACATGAAAAGTAGGCATCCTAAGATTGCGGCAATAACAAGGAATGAACTGCAGCTACCATCTAAAGCTGCTGCTTTGTGATAAAAGTCTCCAGGCATCAGTACTGTATATTCAATATTCTCCTGGAACTTAGTGAATTGCGTGGTATTATCATCAGGATGATTATGATTGTTGGTGAGCGCTTGCGGTGCTTGAACGATTTCAATCACATCCGCCGACGCTGATCGACGTTTGCGTCCGTGCCCAGATGGCTCGTATAAATCTAAGCAAAAGTCCGGCTGACAATCGGCAGCATCCATGCATGCCTTGATCTGAGAGTGAATCCATAATGTAGAGCGCTCTTTCATCGTACTGAGGAGAAAGGCTTCGAAATCGAGGAATACTTCGTTGTGTCGCTCGCGATAACGTGCCGGTTGGTGCGGGATGATGGAAGCAAAGTCACGATTACGGCAGCTAGAAATTCAACCCATTTGTGTGCAAATTAGAAACTTGTACATGCCTATAATGATAATCTTGAACTGTTATCGTTGGTTTTTTGTGATAATTACCCATCTTTCACGAGTGCTACGCTTCCGCTCATATGCGGGTCATCGGGATCAGGGCTGACGGTGACCTCCATTAGCTTTACATATTTCCACGCGGATTCTGGTGAAATTCTAGCACGCAGTTGGAGTTTTGTTCCAATTGGTACAGCCTGATCAACCGGCAATTCTCCTTGCTGGGCTGTAATATTGTGAATGCGGGCGGCCGGTGCTTCCTTGTAGAGGGCAACTTCGTATTCCAAACGACCTGGAGTTTCTTCTACCACGCCAGATACGCGTGCACCATGGGGGCTATAATAGTTATAATCATTTCAATAATATCTCTCAAGTTTAACTGCATTCAGACACCTTAGATTTCTATGATCGATTACTGAGACACTCACAAGCTTCCGGCAAATCCAGCGGCTTTATTTTCAATTACAGTCGGCTCAGGTGGCTTGCACATGATGATCAATTCTTGATCCGACTGCATGACAACACCTGGGAATTGCGGAAACCATACACGCACGTGAACGAATCCCTGAAGTGATTGCAATACACAGACAGTCAATGCCGTTATTTATTTATTCAAGGTAATCAAATCATAGAATGATAATTATTACACTAAAATGTGACTTACATTTCTTTTTAGGACTCCGCAATGATTAAAGTCAGTAATGCGTAGATTAAAGCGGGAGCCATTTGGGTCCTGGATGTCCGGTCTTATTTGACACACTGGATCCGATTCCGGATCTACTGCACGGTCATCAGCGAATAATGGGCTTCCTTTAAATCCTTCAGGTTTTCTTAGTTTAGCTACGATTTGTTCACGCCCAACGATGCTATTTCCGTTGGCAAATGTGCATTGAATTTCGCTCACTGAAACATATCAATCGTAGTCCACTGCACTAAATGGTAATGCCGAATTTTAATTCGTCACCTTGACAATGGGCAAGTACACAATACAATTCACGAATTAATTAGTCGGAACGAGCAGCATTTTTGTCTGGCCATTGCACGACATTTTCAGATATGAGAAGAAGACACCAGTACCTATGTGGCTGCTTTTCATTGAAATAACAGTTAAGACAATCCATTGGAACGGACACACAATTCTGATTTTAACATAAATAAACAACGGCAGAGTGTTCTCCCAAAGAACAAAATGTAAAACAACCTAAACGGAATCAAAAGTTGCGTTAGCACATGACGTTTTTAATACATACGTCCATTATGGATTTGTCATGGAAATATTAATTAATCAACTCTTAATGTCCATTTTAACTGACCATCATTTACAACCATGGCTTACATAGCGGCATCTGGATTGATCAACAATTGCGAAATTGAAACGGAATTTAATACCCATTGCATTTTACGATGTGCATCAATGCTAAATAGTAATTTTGTGTGGATTGCATACTTTGTATTCTTGGGATGATTGTGGTGATTCGTAAATCAGGCTTGACGCGTCAGTTGTGCCCTATAGAGCGTTGCAGGCGGTATGCAAAGCTCTTGTTACATTTATTCCGCTCGCCACAGCTAATGGATTCCGTTATATTGTTGCTACCTTCATGCACTTCATGCACCTTTATTATTTATTACGTTGCAGGCCTGGACATTTGGCGGTTTTTACTACTTGGAAACTATCTTGGGGAGTTAATGAATAGAAAGCTTTGAATACAGCGACATTGATCATGCTGTTAATGTTGGATTGAGCCGAAGACTTTAAGTTGATGACATAACATGAATATCTTTGATGGTCTTACTTTTAAACTTCTCGGTTTTTTATTGATTTAACAAGCATGACGAATTGATGTCCCTAATTTAGGACGTTTTTCTTCAAAATACTTGAAGATGTCAATGTATTGCTATTATAGGACAATCAGTCTTCTTTTATATATAATTACATGAAGGTTTAATACTTTGATTTGTGTACTATAAATTAATGTATTAACCCTTTAGTAATATCATGTTGGTTCTATGAAACGGTTCCATTCGAAGGTTAATTAAGTGGTGACCACGAGGGTTTTGAGTGTGTGATACACGGTGTGATACTGTTCCGCATACCAAAGAGGATTAGCGAAGGTTGTTCGAGGGATTAAGATATTTCCAGGTGTGGTACCGCATACTACAGTAATTATCCAATTGGACCTTTAAGTCACCAGGGTCATTATATAATCAGAATTATTTCGTTGTTTCCAACGTACCTTCATAATCTTGGGCTTGGGATAAAACCTAGAACAAAATTAAAAATTAATCACTGATCTTAAAACCCAAGGAAATAATTAAATAATCCCAACCCATAATTACCCATGAATTATGCATTCCTAACGCTTATAAATAAAATTAACAATCTTGGTCAGTCAGTGGAACCGATTACGCATTTTCCGACTCATTTAGTTTTCCATCTCATTTAAATATAGTTTCATGTCAACATTATTCTCTGGCACCTTCACGCATGCCGACAGTTTGTTGTAACTTGTGGCATCATTATAATTATCATGTACGTTTTTAAGACTGCAGTTCCTCGTAAACCATACCTATTTGCATTAAATATGCAGGAGTCCCACATCCTGTTGTAAGATGCAAAGCGTACGTGCAATGTCAGTGGTGCGCTACATTTGCAACTCGAGCAGAGTTAATTCTTTCTCTTAGCCTCAAGAAGGTACTTTGGTAGACTCGCGGTAGAGATTACTATCAACATGATAGAAGTAGGCATTTGCGGAAGCATTATAGCCTAAATAGATGACACCTACTTATGCCATTGGCGTACAAGTGTCTCAAATGCAACTTTAATTGCATCCTGACATTCTCCCAGCAATTGACTGTAAGGCCGCAACCTGTTTATTGTATTACTTTGTTCGGGTTTATTGTGAATTAAGAAGATGAGAAGTTTACGCAATCTATTTGATCGCTGAGAAATACGAATTGTTTGAGGAAAACTAGTTCTAATTGTTTAATGGATTTTAATATATTTTATTCCAGATTGAAAGGTAATGAACTTGGTTGATTTTAATTTGGTTGGCACTTGGAGAATAATAGCAACTTGTATGCTCTAGTTTAAAATAATTCTAACGTTACCATAAAAAATCTGCCTTGAAATTGGTCTTCTTTAACGTTTTCTACTCTGTTATTCTTCTTAACACGAGCGCGTAAAACATAAGTTCATAAACAAACAGAGTACTTTTTACATTAAAAATCCATTCTAAGGAATTCTAACTGGTATTCTGCATTTTGAAAGTTTCAGAATCTGAAGCCAGTTATTATTACGTCATTACCCATATTTAATTGAAGCAAATACGTTCATGGAAATGTGGTATTCGACGGAATTTGTGTCCTTTCTTTCATCACCAACAACTACCCAGTTAGTTACCGCATTGACTGCCAGCTAACTGAAAAACATATGCCACTTACGGCATTACCAACATGTGAACAGTAGACCAAGTGATGTGGTGTAAATATGGCAACATTCTGCCAATGGCAAGCGCCTGGAATTATTGTCGCATTTCGATTGAAATGCTTTTTTCAGCAATTCTGTGATGCTGTGCAACCGGTGCTAGTGACTTCACTTCTGCTTCTCGTAGAGTGCAGTTTACAACTTGTCGTTTAAGTCGATTCAGTTAGGTTGCGGTCAATCGCAAAGTTGGAAGATGAAATTGTAACAAGTGTAGAAGAAGGTGTTTGGATGAGTGGAAAAGTGGTTTCACAAATTATGCTTTGTTTACAGGAAAAATGCCACTTCAAATAAATAATACTTATCAAGACTGGTATAAAGATTATGATGTTATGTATGATATTAAAATCAGTTTCCTGTCGTATTGTATTGTAAGATGGGCAGTAATATTGTTCAGTGCGTTTCCATCGAGTTGATCACAAATCGTCTTGCGTTAGTCACGATGCTGTTGCGCCGGCAATGATCATGAGCTTGCAAAGCTTGACTAATTTCGACCATTTATAGTATAAACTAGAATATATGTTGTAACATTGATAAAGATGTGTGCTTATTTCTGAATCACAACAATTTGTTACTTTCAATACATGTTTGCATTATTATTATTTCAATGGGTATAATCATCATAAAATAGAGAGTCATATTGAACAAAGTCATTAATTACCTTCAAATTTTCTACTACTACATGGGCCAAAATATAGCCCCACTACAATATTGTCATTAGGACGAATACAATTCATTATACTTACAACATTAAGAATTAACAGTGCAGTTAATATAATCCTATAACTCTTCCGACGGTTGACACTCATTTCAAATACCCAATTAGTTAAATTTTAATGTGAGGATTTAAACGCACTTTTGGGAATTTGAATATTTCGTGATAAAATGTGAAATTGTCAAATATTCTTTGAAAGTTGTGAATGAAACATGCGTTGCACAATGTCGTTTGCGAAAGTACTTAGTAGCACCACCGGCGGGAAGAGTATGTCGTCGACTGATTCGTGAGGAAGAAGCCGCGGGACTGCCGTAGAGCACGCGGCTCGTTGCGGTTCCGCAAGGTTACGCTACAAGAAGTGCCAGTTGTGACGGACGGTGTACTGTTACCTAGCGTTTGCTTCGGTTGTTCCAGCTTCTCCTCTCATGTGCATTGATGTGGTGGTTTCAGAGATTTTTTCCTCTTTGCATATTGTCACAAATAAGAAGATATTTTTTTCATACTGCAAGTATCTCTTCTTAAAACGTCCCTCCAAGTGCTAAGAATCATAATTTGTTTTCCTGAAATAAATCACACTTGTTTTAGCTATAAATTTAAGCTTTCTATGAAATACAAGTGCATTATATTGATTATGTATACCACAAATACCGTTTTGTTCAAAGGATATTATTAAAAAGCATTGTGGTTAAACAACTCGTGATATATTTAGTTTCATGCGCTATCAACCAGTTCAATTCACCGCTACTGTAAATGCACTTCTCAAAATTCGTAATTACATTCATTAAGTGTGAAATCTAGGACACCTGCCAATTTTAATCATCTTTACATGATCAGACCTAATCATACTAATAACCGGCATTTGGTAATTGTGATTAATGATATGTCAAGACACTTTCATATTTTCACTTGGGATGCTTTCTTTTTTGCGTTAGCACATTGGAAAAAAAGCTGCCCGAAGTATTTTAGGTGAGTAGGTACTCCATTTGATAGACCCTCTGATAACTTCCGGTACCATCAAATTGTGCAGTCCAGTGCATCCAACGTAATTACAACTAGACACGGGTAATTACAACTTACTCAGAATGCTAGTGTGTTTTTTTCGAAGTTGTTAGTGGTGTTTGAAGAGATGATATTTGCTTGGAAAACATCACAAAAAATGGGTTTATTGAAATGTATAGAGTGACTTCCAGGAAATAATATTCCAGAATGTTTTTTGTTCATTTCTGCATCGAAACAAAACAGCATACTTAAGCTTTATAGCACTACCTAGAAAGTCTAGTCTTACTACGATCTAATGAAATTCAATATTATAAAATCACTTGGAAATTGATCTCATATTGAGTCCAATTGTCAAATAAATTTAACTTCTTTTCGTGGTCCACTCGTAGAGTTGAGTTCCCAACATGAATTATAATGGTAGCACTTTTTTATTATTACGTTGTTAGTGCTAGATATAATTAAACAACAGTATCTTCTCGTGAATTCATGTGGCGTTAGATACGGTCATTCCAAATATTTACTTCCAACTTCCTTTAAAGCCACACTCTAGAAATTCCAAGCAAATTGGTACCAAAAATTGTGCGAATTTCACCAGAGTCATATGTAGCAGACACCTACCTGGTTAACTTTAGTAAAACAAAAGAAAACCGAAGAAAAGAAATAATCTGTGACAATTTTCAATCTGCTCTTAGTTCCCATCTATTTCAAGTCAATCCTGTTACTGATTCACTATGTCATTTCAACAAGTAGTGCTTTATTGCTAACTCATTCATCCTCTAACAATCCAACTTTTTACGTATATTATGAACAAGCTCAATACCGAAGAAGACATTTAACGACAAGAGAAAGAATCAGTCGCTGCGCACGACAGGTTTATGTGTGATTTACAAATCATCAAGATTCGCGATGTAAGCTTTTTTTTTGTGAGATGAAAGAATCTTCTGTACTTCTCGCATGTCTACCTTATACAAAGTCATCAAGTTGGTGCTATTCCATCCGCACATTCCGGTGCGAATACTTAGAGCATGATGCTGCGACGTAATCGTAGGCATTTTTATTGTGTCTAATGCGCACATCGCGCTGGTTGGAAGTAGGACGGGTACATCTAATTGTTAAAATGTTCTTGATATTCTAATGTTAGCACGTTGAGTGTATGGCTACTATGTTGGTTTTTCACACAGCTGTCGACAATGCGTTGATTTATTTTGCTATTCTTTTATCTTTGGATTTAAGCTGTTACAGGATAATTTGTAGGTTTTTTAAGAGGGTATTCTTGTATTGGGAGGGTATTGTAATGTATTGACTAATTAAGCGGAGCAAATCAGTTTGTGATCGTTTGATGCCAATTTAGTTTTAAAGAGGAGATAAGAATCTAAAGTATTTTAACTCAGAATTCAATCAGTGATTTACACTCGCTTACAACATTGCAAATCAGTTGCTGTGCTTTCTTCTCCTGCAGCAATCAATTCCACCTCAACGCGCGTACAATTACTCCTTGCATCCAGTCACCTAGCTGCCCAAAGAAGTCAGATTCTTCTGCACCAACTCAAAGGTATCATAATCGATCTTCGCAACGATGCTCTAGTTTGCACATTGATTTATAGTCTTGATTAATCCGTTATCCACGGCTATAAGCAGCCTCTTGCTTAGAGCGTGCTGGTTTTAGTATCCTTGATGCAGGAATGCTTGAAAAATATTTATCTCAAAAGGATACATTGCTCATTTCTTCCTTAGCCATTACACTTTATTGCATTTGCTTGCTTGTTGAATCACAACGCGGCGTGTGGTGCACGGAGGCAGAGAAAATAATCTCTCTATTGATCCGAATAATCGTCGTCAATCATACTTGGATGCGTAACAGGCTAGAGGATTGTCATGCGTGCAATGAATTGCAAACCGCAGGAGTATAACTCTGCTTCATTGGATCCATTGCTTTTTCATCCGCAGGATCCACAGAGACAATACTGAAATCTATCCAAGAATAAAACCATCATGCGAAGACTCTAAGTGTTGCTCTATATTTCCCATTTTCTATTCGAATGATTCAAATGTAAGCAGTATGTGTAAATTAAATCCATTTAAGCAAATCAGAGCATTAGATCAATGCAACCACCGCAAAACACAGTTCACAGTCGCTATAAGAATGGAACACAACCGCTGCAGTAAAATCTTAATGCACCTGATCCCAATTGCTACGAGATGCATTCATAATTATGATGCACGCATGATGATTGCACGCGTTTCCGTATTTTAACACGCGTTTGCAACTATAAATTCTGCCTTTAGAAGAATTTTATTTGCGCAGTTCCCAGTTCCCACAATACAAACTTGTAAGGTGAAAAATAAAACCAAGTACTGCATTCTTTGATAATTTATAGTATGTGGAAGCATATTTGATAAAGAACTTGGCTGTGTCTTTCGCATACGTGTTGGCATTGAATAAAATCGGTGTTTGTATGTTTTTGCGCATAATCCAATAACCTCAAGAAATATCGAGAGCACATTGTAACAATCATAAAGTAACGTTAGTTGAAGTTTGATGCAAATAATACAGATAATTATTATATAAGGCTTATATTTATTTTTAATTATCTTGGCGGTAATACCTTATGCCATTCCATCTTTACTAATTAATTTTGAATTCAGTATTTACTTAATTTATAGCCAATAAACACCTTAAGAAATAATAATTTGCATATAACGTTCAGTTTGGTATAAGTCAATTTCCAATGGTTCATTCAAGTTAGCAACACTTTATTTGGTCATTGATAATTATGGTACCACATGAAAAGCTTTACTCGTTAAAGCTTCTCATGCAAATATCACGATAAACACTCTTAAATTTTATTGAGCAAAAAAAAGTCTTTAGCATGTAGGCGAAAGAATCGACCTCAATCTAAATTGAGTGGAATTGAGGCGTAGGTGGTTGTTGTCAGGTAAATCCGTTCGAAAAGCAATGAAATCCTGCATTCTAAGTGCTTTGGTAAACTCAACCGCTGTAACGGTGAGGTCAAGATGACCACAAGTTACTCATCCACATTTGGTTCAATTAATGTAGATCAGTAATCCAAGCAATGCAATAAATTTGTAAGTAATTTGTGAACTTTGTAGCAAACCATCTCAAAAACCAAATGATTTCGTATGTTTTTAGTTAAAATATTACTTTTCTTAAAATGTTTGTATCATATTTGGCTTTATTTTTCAAATAAATTGAATATAAAATTATTATTTGTGCGGGAAATTTATATTTGCGCATGCGCAGCTTCGGTAAACCACTGAACATGTCACAATTTTTTGAAACGTTAATATCTTTTATGAACATTTTAATAAACACTTATAACTTTACTAATGTGATTTTGTATTTAAAACTTCTTCAACTGATTATTACTTAACACCTTCTCACTGACAATTAAGTTGCAGTTTGGAGGAAGATTTAAAGCTGGTCGACTGCACTACATTTGCGCATACATTGTGTTTCATGCATTAAATACACATTATAAATGTGAGTTTAAACATTTAAGTGCGTCTGTCGTAAATTGAATAAATAAGCTAAATATACTCTTAAATGTAGTTCGTGTAATCTGATTCAATCTCAGAATCTAAGCCGAAGGATAACAGTTTGCAATTCATTGCCATTTTCCGGTTTATGTACAATCTGAAGGCTTGATGAGCAGCTTTACTCATATGCAGTGACTTACATAAGTTTGATTAATGTAATTATCCACGAAGCAGGTGAATAAAGTAAATATGCAAATGGCTTACTATTAATAATAAAATTGAATACACACTGACAAGATTCATAGTTGTACCTGCATACTATTTATGAATATCTTACAATCCATATAAAATTGATATGATTTGCTGTTTATGGATAGTCCTTGCTTGGAAATTGTGACAAGTATGAATATCATTAAGTACTTAGTTCAGATTACGCATGATTTGCGTAATCCATTATTGTCGATATTTGTTTTAACAATTAATTTAAACAATCTATCACCATCTAGGCATAATAATTACCCTTGTCGGTGTCTATCTATCTTGACGGAAAAGAATTGCATCCTTCAAAGCAGTGAACTCTTCAAATTGAACAATTCAAACGATTGACATTTGATTATACGATTGCACATCGAGATAATCGATTCAACTCGGAGCTGTTTGTCAGGTAATTGTACGAGAGTCACGAATGTGTGCTTAGTTCGGATTGTTGTAATCACTGCTCATTAATTCTTAACTCTTTCGAGAGTAATTTGGGAACCGTAAGCTGCGCATACCGCTGGCTGCTTGTTTAATTGCGGCTGCAAATATCACGCTTTTGTTTCATGGTGTGCGCAAATGGAGCATGAAACAAATAATACGCACTTAATTGAATCAACATAACGGCAAGCAGCGTCTAGGCGTGAAATTAAATCAAGTATATTTCTTAATTTAAACTTGATTTAAAGGTAGCTACGTCGTTCTGTTGCTTTTGTAAGTGGCAACTTCCCAAACAATTAGATACTTGTACACTTATTTACACTTAGAGATGCGATTTGGTTTGTGGTTTCTCATGGACACTTGAACATTTCCAACATTCCTTCTTTTGTTCAGTCTACAGCTTATTTCTGAGATGTTAAAATTGGCAATTAATTCATATATTTTAGATCACTTTGAAAATTTATTTGAGCTCGCTTCTGTGTTATTTACCATTTCTAAATGCAATGGGATATTACAATGTTTATTGCTGCCATTTGTTTCAAGTTTACTTCTTCCAAATTATAACCGTCGCGGCGCGTAGATACCAGACAATTGTGAGCCATACAGTTAGATCAAATTCGCCGCGAAGCGTCTTTCAAAGAACCAACGTCTTCCATCCGAAAGCAAGTGGGCCAAATGACATGCACCACGGATTTACAACTAAGCAGCCATCCTGACGACAGTGATTCTCATTGTCTGAATTCTCCGCCGCTTTAAAAGATGACGCATCATAAATTGTTGATGAACTGACAGGTTGTTCGTCGTTAGTGAAACGTATATTTGCATTTCATCAAAAACAAGTGACAATGTTTTAATTATACAAAAACTGTGAGCAAAAAAGTCGTTTAAGTACTTCATTTGCAAGCTGACCAAGATGACTCTTGGTTTTTTACGACGCATCGGAAGTAATGATTCTTATCTATTACTGCTTAAGGTGTTTAACTCAGATTAACTATAACGGCTCTAAACTGGCTTCTTTTAGTTGACATTCTTTAAGATGTCATCTGAGTCACAGCGCATGGTATTTACGCACTTTGTCATTTTATTACGAGCGTAATTACAGTTTTTGTCAGTTGGAATCGCATTTGTTTAAGAGGTCTTTAGACCAAGGCGTGAATTATGATGATTATCTGCTTGAGAGGAAATCAACGTGCGCGACGCTTTAATTGTAACACGGTCGTTTTGTAAATTTCAAGAAGCAAGGGTCAAAGGTATTTATATCACACTATACAGTTTCGTAATGATTTAAGCCATAATAGATGTAAAGCTAACAAAGTTTTTTAAAGTATACTCAAAGATTTGACTTCAAATCTTCATTGGATGCTAAAACATCTTCAACTAATTCTCTTGTTGTTTTAGCACACCCAATGGATAAAGTAACACCACTTCCACCATGTCCATAATTGTGCACAATAGGAATTCTTCTGCCATTCTTAGGCATCCGAAACTCTTTGCTTAATATGACGCTATTACGACCTGGACGCAGACCAACCATGTGTTTAATTAATTTGCTCGACTGAAAAATAAGGAAGAAGAGAATTAAAGAGGGTGCGTTTAATTTGCGTGATTTACCTCTAGCGAAGGACTAAATAGTTTCGTCCTCTCTACAATGCCATCAGCATCTTCTTGGCTCACGTTCAAATCCCAACTGTTTTCTTGATGCGTCCCTCCCAATATTACACAATGCATACTATAAGAAGGGAGGATTTTAGAAATAAACATAATTGCTATTTAAGGTGCAAACCATGGCTTTGTTGCTGTCAAAATTACTCACTTAGGAATAATATAGCTCTCATCATCTATTATACCATGGAATTGTTCAGGAGCTTCAACGCGCATGATTTGTCCCCTGACTGGCTGAAGGAAATGGTCG
>JAODGC010000007.1:1893777-1973535 GCA_027574925.1 Ecitoglossa quadriceps | reverse complement strand
GTAATGATTTAAGTATCTTTTAAATTCTTATTTAAAACGGATGTTTACTGTTTTTGGCTTTTCCAATTAATTTACTTGAATCCCAAAGGGTTGTTGATTTATTTGCAGTAAATATATAATTCAATTATTTTAATTTCACTTACCTTTTGCTGATGGGTGCAGTAATTATCCTTCACGTCGTCTTCAAGTTACCAGTACACCACGAACTGACAGGTATGCAACTTTGCTCTGGTTTTTATATACTTTCTTCCCGTTCCGTCTTCTTCTCGTACCTTGAAGTCACTATGTCTTTACGCTCTGAAGGAGAAGTTGAGTGGGCTAAGCCAACTTTCTACATGATCGTCGAATTGTCGAAGTCTCGCTTTTATATCTCGCGTATGTCGTATACCGCTCCAAGCACGACCATGGAGGCATCAACGCACGAAAAGGATTTGGACGGGGGTCGCATACGTTTGAAAGGTGCGTGTGTTTACCGGGAATTTTGTCGATCCGGATTTTCGACGATTACAAAATCCAAGACAAGTTCAAAGAATTACGTTTCATAAACAGTTGATATCCAATTTTTTGAGATTAAACGTTTTATTGAAATAAGTCTCTGAAGTTTATGCTTGAGAAAATCTTCATTATAAAGCAAAATCTTGACAAAAGTCAAGGAAAAAGAAATTCCAATTTAAGTGTAACTTTTTGTTTCGTTGGGGCTTGTAACTAACATATCATTGTTCTTTTTGCCACATTTTGCTAAGGAAATTTATCTTAACAGGCAATTGTTTGCGTTTCGTCTCATTCAAATTGGAAAGGTTTCTTTATTTATCAGAGAATTAAAGAAAGAAACAATAGACTTAAAAATGTACATCAATTTCTTAATATTTAAGATCATCGACAAGTTTTCACACAAAACCAAGGATATGCGCAGTAAAACATAAATTGTAATTATTTGTGTTCTCTTGTAATGCACATAGGCAGGTCATTGGACTATTCATTCCTGTTGAATGCACACGCATATCCTGCAACTCTCGGGATTCCCGAGTGCATTACGAGAACACGGATCTTCCACTTTCCCTTTCTTACATTTCTTGAACTTACACACGATGTTTTGTCATGCAATAACTCCTTACTTCAAAGCTGAGTAACATTGGTAATGTGATTACAGTGAAGACCTCTGCAACAAGAACCTTTTTATTACTAATCATGCCTTCAAACAGAGTACGATTTTCATAATTGCTACCTGTTAATAATATTGATAAACATAGATGGGATGCTATAATCAAAGTGAGGTATTTAATGGATGTTCAATACTAAAACTTTTTTTTTAGATATGCCTAGATAAATATTATCACAACAATTTTTTGATCTGCTCATTACATATCTTGAATTGTTTATTATTGTTGTATTGCGTATTTACTTTTGTTTTTGGGTAAAACCCAATTATTAGGCCACGTCCTTATGAATTTCCAGCTACCAAGTCAGTCTTGCATCTCTTGCATAACCAAAACACATCGTGCTTTTGTCTTGCGCAATTGGTACGCGAGCAACCTCACCTACTATTTGGTTGTCGTGTTCAGTCATCATGTCTTCGTTTTTGGTATTTGGCGAGTAATTTATTGAATACTTGATTGTCATAGGATAATGACTCGTTTGGATATTCCTAAGCAATTGATTCAATTCAATGCATTTAGCTTGACCCAATTATTTGACGCTTCAACAATTCGTAGAAACTATTATTATACTTCAATGCTTTTAAATTGTTGGTTTGAGGATAAAATAAAAAAACTTTCTTTTACTGTAAATTTGGGAATGGAAATCTTTACAAATCACCCACGCGAGGATAGTTATTTTCTCTTAGCTTTCTTCCTCCAATATGGAGTTTTCAATTCCGGATATTCGTCATTTAATTAAGAGAACTAAAATATGTAAAATGTTAGTAAATTGATTATTCATTGGATGAAATATCTATTTAAAACTTGGAAATGTTCTACGTCTTACCTTAAATCCTTTAAATTGAAAGAAATAAAAATTATAGATAATTTCGAATCGATAATAAATATTCATGACTTGAACTTGTTATTAAATTTCATACGTTTTCTTAACAAAGAGAAATAAGAGACCTCCAATTACGGGCACTACAATTAAATACATTAAAATTAACTTTCTACTTTTTTAATGTAATTCTAAAATCTAATTTATAAGACTCACAATAAGATGTCTCATTCTTCAAACTTTGAAGTTTTTTAGGTTTAATAAAGTCACAATAGAGGTCGCACAAGTCTCATTTCAGGTTATTTAATAAAGTTTTCAAGCGATGGAAAACTGACTTTGGTTACTATCTTTCTTATAATCCCTATAATTTCATTTAATATATGTATATTTGCAATGAGTAATAAATAAAACTAAACTGTTTCGTATAAGCTACGATATCTGCTTATATCTTTCTTAATCAAATTAACATAAATTCCAACAAGTTTAAGACTTTTTCAAGCACAAGTTTAAGGTGATGTCAAAATCAAGCCTTAATACCATGAAATATCCAAATAAACTAAGTAGCGATTGCATAATTGTAATCATATAAATTATATATTTCTACATGATCAAAAGTTGAATTTAATCTTAACATTTCATTTCATTTCCAGTAAAACAAAATTCATTTAAAAAAAAACAACAACATTGATTTTCCGTGCAATGTTAACTGTTCCTTAAAAACTTGTTTTGTGCCGAACTGCGATTTCCACTTCGGCATACCTTTCATCACTACCTGATTGCTACATTGTTGGATCAGACCCAGAACGTAGTAGTAATCAGAAGTAATCAAGGCAACGGGTCAGTGGAAAGTTTTGAAATGTAGAGTGTGCAGTCTTGTGCAATTTGGTGAACACTAATGATCAGCGCATGCACAGCAATACGGAGCACCACCCTGACCGCGGTCAGATGGACCTTAAGTAGTCGACCTCAGAGATTCTCCAGAGCACTCGGATACTGCATAACTTGTAGCAAGTGCGGTCGCATATCTTTATTTTATTCTTCCGACCGTTCATGGCATGCACAGCAATGCGGAATGCCGGACCGCATCAATGTAACATATATTTACGCTACCTACGATAGAGGAGATTGCTCATGTCCTTGGTCCGAAGTGGGCACGGCATGTAATCGACAGCAGCATTAAGCATCCACATCACAACACCAGAACTTTAAAAGAATGCACATCCGAAACATCACTGTAACATTATTGTGATTGAAATTTTACGACTTGACATGAAAAGGACATTTCCTATAGCGAAATCGTAATCATTGGTCATAACTCATAACTTTTTATAGAAATCATTTAAGTATTTCGTTGATCTTGCTTGGTTTTTCTTCAAACTGAAGAAAGCAGCATGCCGAATACGTTATTATAATATCAAATATTTAGTAAGAATGAAAGTAAACTCATTTTAATACAAGGAATACTTTAAAATATCACCTTGCTGGATTATTTCAACTTGGAGAAATGAAGACAACCTTCTAAATGTTTAAAGCACGCATTTGTTGAGTAATAATAAATGTAAAACAAGGTTTATGATCAATAAGCCATTACCAAGTCATTTATGAAATATAAATTACTTCCACCACATGACAACTTACGTCGCTAGGATCAACACAGTTTAGTCTTCACAGTGTAATAATCATTGCAATGGAGATGAAAGTGGAAATCCTTCTAAGTGGGATTTTCTGAGTTCTCCTGCGGACCACAAACACAATACCCCATCCACCTGCTTACGCATGTTACCACGAGCGGATGGACCATCCAAAACACCTGCAATAGGCCTACTTGGACGACGAGTTTCTGCCAGGATTTTAGCCAGAGGGCCACGGACTGGGTCGCCTGGCAAATCACAGTCAGTCACCGCGCAGAACCTGTTCACCTGTGCGCCCGGCGCACACACATTTATTTACTTGGTCTTCTTGGAGTGGCACACCGGGCACACCTCTGTGGACCGTATATAGGCGCAAATACATAGCACCAGGTATGCACCGCGTACGTGGATACCTGCCCGGAGTGGCACGACGCGACATGGAGTAACGCAAAGCACGCTCCAGTCTCGCAGTCGCAGTCCGGCTTCGCGCGTTTTCATTCCTTTGCATTCGTGAGCTTGGTTTGTTTTGCGTCGCATGGCCGAGGATTGTAAAATTGTAAACATAAATAACATGATACCAGAGAAATATAAATTGATAGGATACCTTTCGTAATCGTGAGTTGATGGTATCACGTGAATAGTGTGTACCTGTTGGATTATAAAGAATTATTTGGATAGTTCATAAACAAGCATAAAAAAGTAAGTGAATTCGTTTCACGCGCACATAATTTACAATCCTTTCCATCCAAACTTGTGTTGAGAATGTTTTTCTTTGCTTAATTACCCAGGTCGACGTGGAACAAATCGTTAACGTCGTTTGTCAAATGCCCTTGACGATCCAAAGCGCAATATGCAAAAAGCCAAAAAATCATACCTGCAACGCAAACAATGTTCATGCATTTCACGCTTATCAAGCATTAACTAACATTTAACGATGTAAGCAAGAACTTTGGAGTCAGGTGTCACGAGTGTCACGCACCAAGCTCGTATGAATAATAGCAGAAGCATGTTGGGTATTCAATGACTATCAAGTATATGTACATTTCAGGAATTTCAAATTGTCATGTGATATGTCCCACATGTGATCCCATGTTCCTGTCAAGAAACATTAACTCGCAAGTGACACTTAGCCGGTTGATTTCATCATCATCATATTAATTTTTTTTGTTGCTCTGGACGTTTCAAGCCCTAGGCATTAAAAGGTTGTAGTTAAAACTATCGATACTTACAACCAGAAAATTACTTAACATTCCGATCGTGTTTGAAATTTTCAAGGGCAGACTTTCGTTTCACTTATTCACTTACGAGTATGATCACGATTATCCCAGCCGTAGACTGAGCAACATACCAAGCAGTTAGAAATTCTTCAGGTTAATAAGTACAGGTTTTTACCGCTTAAAATTGAAAAATTGCTGTTGAAAAGTGTCTAGTAGTTAATATTAAAGTAATGCATTAGTAGAGCAAATATTGTATGTAATGTTGAATCTGCATGCAAATTAACCGATGATCAATTAACATGAGTTGCCAATAAGTATTGATTGACGTTGCTGTAACGTAAGATTGAGTATTGATTCAAGCGAGTGATGAATGGATATTATCGACATATTCCTTGCATTTATACGTCTGACATACTTTGATGGAGTTAAGAGTTTATGACAGGCTGTTATTTAGTACTAATCTCGAAAACGTTTTCTTTCAACTCTGTTTTCTTTTTCATCTTTCAATTGATCAAATTCAAATACGTCTGACCTCCATGCATAAACAATTCCATTTCTCTCATTAATTTTCCCCAATATTCTCGAGTAATTTCATTCATTACTTCTGTTAAGTTTCTCAGCCAGACAATTTACTTTAGGTTAATGTAAATAACTAACGATTAAAGTTAAACGAACACCGTTGGAATGCGTATTCATGTTAGTTGTTTTGCAACACACAACATACCACAAAAAGTATACGTTGTTATTTATTTAAACTATTAACATTTTAAATAATGATTATTACAAATATTATTTTGAATGCAAGAAATAATAATGCATGAGCATTAAAATTTCCAATCGTCGTGTACATTAATAGAGTTAAAATTTTTAATGCAAGTAATCACGAAAGCTTTGATGTCAATTCTAATATCTAGCTGTGTCATGATCGTAGATAGAAGTTGAGGTTTGAAACATTTGCAATTTTATAATTTTGAATGTATGCATTGGAATCGATGATATGAACATCAATTCTGATTGAAGGCGAGTTATTAATACTTTAAAGAATCATTTTATGTTAGTTGTCAGATGGTCGCTTGTTTTTAGCAATAAAGAATTATGGGTTTTACCTTTCAATAAATATTAATAATTATTAGATGACAATTACATGGATTTTAAGACGGATGTGGCACAATATTGTGTACTGTTATTTGATGTTCTTAAAAAACGTATGATTTTTTTGTGATTTATTAGATATTTGTTTGTCGTGTACAAATTTATCATAAATAATTTTTGTTATTATCTGAACTATTCCAATATATTTCTGCTGTTTATGTGATGCGAAATTAGCATATTAACGATAATTAGTATTTTGGTATTAAATGGTACTAATTATTTATTGTTATTATGAAAATTCTCCAATTATAGAAGACGCCAACTAATAATAAGAAGTTTAAGCTCTAATTAGAAAACTAATAAACTTATTTAATAAAGAACCAATTAAACTTTTGTAAAGCAATCAATTCGAACGCTTTCTCTTCCAATTAATTATCTACGTACAACTCCAACTTACATATTGCTATAGCATAGCTTGTGATATGCATTTCAATCTCAATGAACTTATTACTTATCATATGTACCGGATTAAAATCAGTTTGCCATTTTCTCCACTGCATACCGAAAAAGCGACAACAAGTTTATGAATTTACTTATTAGCATGTTTGAACCCATGAGCGATAATAAAAATATGTTTGAATGTTTGCGGTTATGGTGGTGATAACTATCTTGCACAAGGTGCACAAGGCACGTTCAATCCATTTGTCGGTGTGACCTAAAACTGAATGTTTGAGAAGTGAGCATTGAAAGCTAAGCAAACAGCAAAACTTAACGCAGGTGTGTACCTAGCGACATAATTATTTTCCAATGAAAGCGATAGGCGCTAATTGAATGCATGTCTTCCACTGCAATGCGAAATGCAACTAATGTTGATAAACGAGTGGGATTTGCATGTAGCTAATTTATGCATAGTGGGTATTACATATTGGTAGAAAGTGGCGTTTTTACCGTTGATGATTTAATTACGCTGAAATTCTGCATGGAAATGCTCCAAATAGGAATTGAAAATTAGGGCTTTGTAATTAGTACTTGCAAGTTACGACTGAGAACTGTAATTCTCATGAAAAATACGTATGAAACAGATCGATCAAAACCAACTTATTGATCATCACCTATTGCGCTAGACTATAAATATCTAACCTTGACTTCCAAGTTTGATTTTAACCAGACACTCAATAAATTCAGCAATTAGTCCCTGAAAATGATCGATTTATTTTTATGCTTTCAGGAGAAGAGTCCTTGCTGTCAAGCATGCTGAGTTAATCCTCTTCCTTCACCAATTGGAAAAGAAGCAACTCGAACTAATTACGACAAACGATGTACACGCACGCGGTGTGGTTTTTGTGTCTATTTTACTCGTCGCATTTCGTACAAGGACAATCCGCGCAGGATGAACCTACGCCTGATGGCGGTTGCTACGGAGGCGGCACTATCGCGCTCAGTGTTATATTAACACTGATTTTAGGATGTCTCCTCGCGGCTTTAACCTTCCTCTTATACTATAAGTATTGGAAGGCACGCAAAGGTAAGGCATATTCCAATTATGTTACCACATTATGAATCGATTCATTTTCTCGCTGTGTTGTTTTATTTTCGAACGTGGGTTTTGAAGGTATTTGTGCTAGTCATTGATTCAACAAATATGGACACTGTGTGTGGCTCTCTATGGCTTCTTTCCTTTCGTTGTCATTCGAATCGAATGGAAATAATCCACTACTATCAAATTTATTTTAAAATATCCATAAACCATTTGATTACTATAGGGTTAATTTGTACAAAAATCACCACGTTCTTAAAGGTGAGAAGTATGAAGTAAAAGTGAGGTTTTTGTGGGTAATATTTGCATAACAAATAAATTGACGAACATACAAAATATGTATGTGGTGGAAAACAATGATCTCATGAGATTTTCTTGGATATAAAAATTACATAGAAATTTCAGTTTAAAATGCGTTAAAACCCAAGATCTAACAAATTAATTATTTGTTTAATTTGTTACTGTTTGTTACTGTGTTCTAAGTTAATTGCACAAAAAAAACCCACAAAATAAATATTTAAATGTTTGAAATCAAATCAAACAACTTTGTAGAATGTCTAACCTAAAATTTAGAAATAAAATCGAAACTACCGTTTCTTTTCCTTGCAACTTTTCTTTATTAACATGCGCATTTAACAACACTCCCATCATTATAAGCAGAGATTAGTTAACGATTATGATTGACGATAATAACTGCCCAACACGCTATTTGCTCATTGCGCATCCAGCAAAGGATCTCTTCGGTTGCCTCGAACAGTTCAATCGTCTACAACTGTCTTGCAGCCGCTTTCGTTTCGAACACACAGCGGTAACAGAGAAGACGAAAAACAGCGCTTCTTCGCTGAGTTCGACTCACCGTTGGTAATTACAAAAACCAGTCAAAAGTAAGGCAGTGGAACGTCCATACGTACATGCATGAATTACCTCTATGGACAACAGCCAACAGGTTATTTTGATTTGAGTTGGACACCAATACTTGACTGAAGATTGGTGTCTAAAGACCAAACCAAAATACTTGCCTTACGGCTAAAATGGGTTGCCCGATAATCTTTAAAAATTGATTATACCTAATTTTCGTCCACCAAATGGAATACATTATCGTCTAAATCAGATTACGCTTAGTTTACTGTGTTACAATTTAATTACATTGATTCTACATTGATTGTGTTTAGGCTGTAGATTAAGTATTGATCGATTAGTTCTGAATTAATTAATATTAGATTGTAGAGAATTACATGTTTACAACAAGTAATAACTTATCTATCATACCGTTTAATACACACTGATTCGAGATAATAAATGTGCTGGAATTTATTGATGGGGATAAAGTAGATAATGAGGGATTCTAACTTATAAGTCGCGTTTTTTCTATCCTCGGTTTAGTACAATTAGATTGCTATCGTAGCCTTTTCTACTTGTATGGAGTTTCAGTCACATTTCACATCCATTGCGTTATTTTTCTATGATATCGAACTACTTAATTGCTTGGAATCCTTGATTGTGATACTTGCATTACTTGTCTTTCTACTCTTCTCATAACGGTGACGTGGAGCAATGTGTGGAAATAAATTCACATTGAAACTTTATTTATGAATGGAAAAGTTGACATAAATGTGTGTCTAGTTTTAAATTTGAAAGCACCTACTTAAAGATTCAAATCCAAAACAAGGATTTTATCAATAAATGAAGAATTCATTCGAAAGTAAAATTATATTTGCTTGTAGAAAAAAACCTGGGTTTAGTTAGTTCTCTATGATGGTTGGACTCATAGTTCACTCTTATGAATAAAATATTTTAATCAATGGCTAAATGAAAAATAAACGATTCTTAACTGTTAAAAACAGTTTGCTGTTGTAGCGCCGAATACACTTCTTTAATGGTATGAAGGTTACACTAAAAATGTTTATCGATTTAATCAGGAAATAATTCATCAGGTGCAAGAATCCCAACAGTACTTTTTCCTTTGGCAATCCACCACGTGCCAATATCACATGAAAGCAACTACATTTAGGCTTAAGCCGTATAAAAAAAAGAAAGGGACGTGATTTCCTTCCTAGCTTCCAGCAAAGAGCCAATGAAATAAGTTTAATGTTAGTAGATGGAAGGAACAGGATACATAAGCCGACTTCCATTAAGAGCATTAAGCATAATTAAACTTATTCAAAGGCGTACTTCAAATTAAGGTGTTGCGGAAGTAGTGATTCATTAAAAGCAATTATTATAAATGCGTTTCCTTTAGTTTCATGCTTATATAATGCAAATGTTTGCAAGTAAGTTAAATATTGATTCAGTATTGATTTCTTCAACTTTAGTTCAAGAAGGGAAATGAGAAAATTATTTAGTTCATACCTAAGCATTTTTAAAATGCCTTACTTAGTTATGAGACATCTTAGCTTGTAATTTATTAAGTCGTTTCCTTAGTTTGCTTGGATTTGCAGGTAATGTGAAGATAATTGCGGCAATAAAATTGCAAAATAGCATTGAATTCGAATTAAAACGTAATAATAAATCACGCTTTTTCACATTATCTGTGCGGCTCCATATTGAAAATGCAATTAATGCGAATGGAACGTTGCATTGTCAGTGGTGGTTTAAAAGTAATGCACTTAAGCGTGCAATGTGCGCATTCCACATTATTTTCAGTGGTGTGGCACCAGGTTGATCACCACCATACCATTAGCACAAACTGGTGTATCGGTTAACTTGAACAGCAACACGTTGATGATGTCATTTAGGTAGTAACACCACTAATAATAATTGCCTGATGGTAATAATATAAAAACTTGAAAGAAACCAGAATCTAGGTTCTAGCTCTGTCGCAATAATATTCGGAGTCTGATTCTAATATTTTATAAATTCCAGCATGCGGAATTTTCTATCATACCTAATAGTGGAATAAAATAATGCAGACAATGGCTGATGACAACGTGGATAGCTGCATTTAGCGGACAGGTCAGCCATATACCTGCGAAATATTTCGATTGTATACGAATGGTAATTGTGACTTGTAAAGCATGTAATACGCTTCGCTAAATATTCGGAATGTGTTCCGGTTATACAAATGTACCTTTCGTGTCAGTATTGCGACGTTCTGCGGTAATACGTAGATTTGTATAGAGCGGCCTGCGCGATCCACGGGTAATGGAATAACGTTTCATCCAATTATTCAATTATCTTGTGGTATATTCATCACCGTCATCTTATTTCTCTAAATTGCATGCGAGGGAATTAAAGGAGACAAATTGTAATTATACATAGGAATTGAAAAGTAGATTTCAAGGTTTTTAGTACTGAAATAAATTTTATCACTCATTTTGATTTATCACCAAGTTTGAAATCTTTAAATTTACATCCACTTTTATAGTTTTCCACGTGGCAGTTGTGACATTAATACTAAATATATCTTTTATTCGTACAATTGTGTTATTCTTTAATTATAAATGACCTTAGGTAATAATAAAAAAGCCATAAATATTGCCGTGTGTTCTTTCAATTCAATCACATCAATTTAATTCCTTTCTTTTTCATTGTATAAATTCCTTTATGTTGGTATAGTCATAAAAGTAGTCCTTGGAGCAATATGCACAAGACTTTTGACCTCAGCTATCAAGTATGCAGCTAAGGTTCACTCAATGTATGTCTATCATATCAACTCAATTATAATAAATTTCCTCGTTGCATTACACTTATTATTGTTAAGCATTAAATCCAACATGTGCATGTATCTTTAAATCTCTAGCAACACAGATTTCTTCGCCGAACGCGTTTGGTGCATGGCGGGACTTCATATTACATATTTGACTCTCGTGTCTTGACCTCGTTCTAGCAATTTCTACTATGCTAAATATGTCGATTCCCTGTTGCTTTCGACGTTGTCACGAGGCAAACAATAATAGTCCACTAACGAATAGAACCTTATATTGCTAGTGTTGTGCTTTATGAGAGGTAATTAAAATATCCTAAACACACCTTAGCATACATAAATATTTTACCATGGGTATAATCCTTTATTTTGCGCTGAACTGTGAACTAAAGTGTTGTCTCAGTCAGATGTTAATTGTTCCGAAATGAACAGACCTATAAAAATACTTATGACTAATGAAATACGAAAAATTCCACAAGATCATAAAAAAAATTAACTTCTTACACATTCTCTGAAGTATGACATTGTGTTTTAAGTTCTGATTGTAATTAATAAGGAACTGAACAATTCGGCAAAGTTAATGATGAGAAAAGTGAATTGAATTAGTCACTTGTATGGCTTATTGAATTTAATTATGACTTGTTTTGCAATACTCATTAAAGAAACTGTGAAGTTAATTGACGCAATTTGTGTTTGCTCGAATTATTTATGCAACGTACTCACACATAACTCAAATATTTACAATACCAATGAGTTACGGTAATTTAAAAACAAGTATTGTATATTTCAAAGCATGTTGGACGTCATCATTTATTAGAGTTTCATATGACAAGCCAACAAAACCCTGGTGGATGGAGAAGTAATAAATATCACAATGCCTCACATGCCTTACCGTCTGCTATTGTTTGTTTACGAAGAAATTAAACGCTGACATTGCATGACAAAGCAAACAAGTTTGCAGTAAACAAGTCTCGAAACATTTCGTTCGACATGAACCTGAGATGTGCAAATGATGCATTATTTACGCTGATAATAGAATGTAATTATTATACTCAGAAGCTCACCTTTCACGCATTAAATTTTATATTGCGTTGAATTCCCTTGTACTATTTGAGTGTTGATATTGGCCTGCTCACAGAAGCAGTCAACGATTTTTAGTCGACGCCGATGCAGAGTTCAGAATTGAGGTTTAATGCCACTGTGGAAGAGTGGAAGAGTTGGTTTGCATGTGCGATTCAAAGCACGTCGTGCGAATAAATTTTATCGCGGTTTCTCCCGGTTTAAGCAAATTCAACCATCGCGCCTTGATTGCAATGATGACTTTTGCACACCTCTGGTATTCTCTAGTGCGAACAACTAAAAATGCTAATCGCCGAGGACCTCCAGAAGAACTTTGCGCATGATATGCGTGCGTTTACACTTCGCATGCATGGTGACTTTGATTGCTTTCGTGGGGGGCTCTCTACAAGCGTTCCTGCTCCGAAGAGACCGAGAATTAGTAATGGAATGTTAATTGCCGCGGGTTATAGCAACCCAACTAGCAAGCAAGAGCGCTGCGTATATTCTATGCGGGCTTTTGATTTTACTAATGAATCTTCCACATGCAACCGCGACTTTGAAAACTTGTGAGCTCGAAATAACGCATCCGAATGTGTTAATCCGATTACTAGCAAATTAGATACTAATCATAAATAATTTGGGCTAACTGGACAACTTTCCAGTTTAATCTCATCATGCGGAAACAACTAAAGTTCCTCTATGATATTAACTAGTATATTAATAGGAGACTAATAGTTGATTTAATTAGTCAAGGCTAGTCTAACAGAGAATATTAGTTTCCGTACACATCATAATCTGCCTTGGATCTTTAATTAATTCAAGTTATGCATGAAGTAATTAATAAATAGATGATTTTTAAATTACAAATAAATCTTATTGTGATTTATTGATGATATTTATTTGTTATCTTTACAGGTCAACACCTAATTTTGGAGACGGATCCTGAAAAGGGCAAAGGCGAATATGCGTTTGATAATCCTGGTTTTCGAGGTAAAACCATTTAATATTAGACTCTACCCATAATCATAATTCAAACGCCAACATCAAAAGCGTGTTGTATCAATATAAATTGTGTTTTAATGCGGCATATTACCGTACCTAACTGTAAAGTGAAATCGATTATTTTGGACAATTTGCCGCTCTTCGAAATTATTCAGACTATAAAATATTTATTTCTATTCATGACATCGGAGAAATTCCCATCATTTACATATCATCCGCTTTTTATAATTTCATTCGACCAATGCGCATATGCTTATTGGCTTAAGAATAAGATGGCATGTGAGCAATTTGTAACCTTTGAATAAATGTCCATGCAGATGCAGGCTTGTCCCCGGTTGGAAAGTCCGCCGAAAAGCCTGGCTCGAAACTCGAGACGAACTTGAAAAGCAAGTGGAATCAATGGTCTCCGCTCAATGTTCTCACGGCGAAGAACGAGAAAAAGCGCACTTTGGACGACTCTGATTTAGAGGTGGGATATGTAGACATGGTGTAATTTATGATTTTATTGTTTTTTGTTTGCCTGTTCAATTTGCAGCATCAAGTAAAAAACGTATCATTGCGGAGTCATGATTTCACGGGCCTTGGATTCAACATCTGCGGCAACATGAAATATGGTATTTATATTAAAGACGTTCTTCATCGCGGCCCCGCTTCCGAGTCGAAGAAGTTGAACGCCGGTGACCGCATTCAAAGCGTCACTATCAGTTTTGAGCATATGGTATATGAAGATGCACTCGCAATTCTCAGTTACGCGAGTCCGTACGAAATAGTAGTGTCTGCTAAAAATGGAAAGGCGTTCAATTATTCCGGGCAAGTTGGTCAGCCGCACCATCCAGTGTACCGTAGCTCGAGTAACATGGAACTTAATCAGGTAACGTTTTTGTCTTGGTCGTGTCCACTTGTTCATACTTACCTGGCTGCTTTGTAGATGGAAAAATCATCAAAGAAACGATTGTTTGACGATTCCAACGACTATGGCTCCAATTATTCTAGTCTACAAAAAAATCACAGCAATACGCTACCTTCTCTGGAACGCGACAGATCCAAGTCACCTAAACCCATCGCAAAGGCCACACAGAAGGCAAAACTTGATCACCACCCAGAATACAAAGAGCATGCGGCGCTGAAAGCTCCGAGACGAATTGAAGCTGAAATTCAAAATGCTGAAAACAAAGTGCACAAATTTGGCATTCAAGTCCTCCCGCCATTGGAAAGTCCTACCAAATCTGCAGAGACACAAAATGTAAATAATATTAATCACGAAAATGAACAAGTCATGCCTATGATGAGTATTGATGAGGTTGACAAGAAAAAGGGCCAAGTCCAGTATGAAAATGAATCTCCGCAGAAACAACAGGCTCCCCCGGTCAAGAAACGAGAAAAATTGCCAGTGCAGCAACAGCAACCTGTACAACCCAAACCAAGAGGTGATATTCCTCTCGAGGAAGAAGTATTTCAACGTACTAATTCCGGCATCAAACGTGATGAAAATAATATTCCTTTAGAGTTGCCAAGCACTATGATGAATGCAGCTGTTGCCGCACGGAAAAATCGAAAATCAATGGAAGAAGAGGAATTGAAAAGTCCCAATAAGAAGAAAGGCAAAGCACCAGCGCCGCCAGAGACTATTCATGACTTAAATACTGGCAATGCAGTAAAGGAAGATTTAAAGGGCTACAACTCTGATTCCGACGTGGAGAATGATCATCAATCTTCTGTAAATACCATTGAATTAAATGCAAGCGATATTACGATTCATCAAAGCGAAGAGAATGACGAGAAACAAAATCGCAAAACGGCAAGTACTGGAGATTTGTCAAAAATTCAGAAAACGAGAAAAATCAGTACGGGGACATTAGAAAGGGCTCAAAGTTTGGATATAACTGATACTGGTATGCCTGTATTGTCCCCCAAAAAGAGGAAAGCGGGGAAAATTGACGACTTTGATTCGAAAACTTCATCTGATGAAAGTTTATATGGCAGTTCTTTGGTGAACAAGGAACCTAGGCTATCGTTGATTCTTGATGGGCTCAACACATTTCAACGAAATCGACTTAAGAAATCAACTGAATGGGGAAATTTAGAAGATGCTATTTTGAGCTTGGACAAGCAAGGAAATGATGAAAGTGCAACGCTTAATAGCAGCCAAGAAGAATTCCACATTTCTTCTGAAAATTTTAACGCCATTTTTAATTTCGGTGTCAAGTCGCCAGAATTTGATGCATTGGTACACAAAATATACGAAATCAAGCAAGAAACGATGGATATTATCAATGAGCAGGATAAGCATGTGAAAGAAGTGGAAATTTCAAAAGAAGAAGTATCCCACATTATTGAAACTGTTAAGAAAAATGGTTTTGAGCCTGTTATGTTGACAAATGATATTTCATTAAACATTGAAGATGAAGCAATGCCGCCAATTATACAAGATGTAGAAAACCTTGATGTATTAGAGGAGATTAATGATAAACCAATAAATGGCAGAAATATAATTTGGCCATTTAAGACGGAAGAAGTTAAGATAGATATCTCGAATGATTGCAAAGCAGATAAGGAAATTATGATAAAATCGCAAGTGAAAACAAACTTTTCTGCTCAACAAGAGATAAATACTTCAATTAGTTTCACCCAAGTCTCCGAGATTGACGTCATTCCAACTCCAAATGTTTTACCGCTTAAGGTTGAGACAGAAGCAGTAGTAGTTAATGAACCTAAGATTGTTAATGAGAAAGAAAAGGCACCAGTTGTTAATTTAGTAGAGGTATCTAACTTTTTGCAAGCGGAACGCAATGCTAGTTCTAAATACATTCCAGAGTTAAATAGACATGAGGATACAAATATCCCTGATGATATTAAAGTATCTCGTCACACATTTGGGTCCCTAGAAAAACCCATGAGTGAGAAGAACTTAAAGAATACTAATGCGAATAATATCAGTAATATTACCATAAACCATCAGGCCAAATATGACAATACTAATGAGAACTCTAACGACGGTATGTACAAAGGTATTAGTATAACCACTCCTGATTTAATTAAAAACCTGGCAATTGCTGAAGCAATTCACGATGTTAACAATGAGGTAACAATTGATGGTCCTACGTCCTTAACATTTGAAATTCCAAGTGTTTGTGCAACAAGTGATGATAATAAGATTGAGATTAAACAACAAAATGGCATTCAGATGAAACCCAATGGGGACATTAATAAACTAGAAGTAGCTGCTCCTGATGAAATGGAAGATACGAGGCATTCATCTCTCACATACATTACTGAGATCCAGGTGACAGAGCCACAAAAAAGGGAACCCATGAATCATCAAGATGTGGAAGTTGTATCGATTGGAGATAAATTAGATAACGACTTTGAACAGTATATTAAGAAGTTTGAGAGTAACATCAAGACTTTTGAAAGTAACATCAATAACTTTGAAGCTAACATTCAAAGTATTACTGAAACAATCAATACCCCACCTGTTTCGGAACCACCAACAAATAACTTCCTTTCTACCACTGTAACAACAGTCAATGAAGGTGTGGGTATAGATCCACAAAAGGAACTTCAAAAAGTGAATGAAATTGTTGAAGAGCAATTGAAAAAGCTCCCAGAGATGCGGTTTACTACCTCTAGTTACGAGAGCCAAATAAAACCACCAGAGAAACGTTTGTCTCAAATTGAAATCCTGCGTTCCAACTTTGAGAAAAATAATAGCTCTCCAAGGCATGTTAGAAGCGAAACTAGTCCTCCAAAATCCAGAATACCTGTGCTGAATAAAACACCGCCAACGTCACCTGAACGACGAGACTCCCACGCTGATAATGAACAGGACACCAAGGAAATTTTGGAGATGGTTTCTTCGAAGTATCCCAACAAAAATAAGAATGTCACGGTGACTTCAATTCGTAACAATTCTAGAATACCTTCAGGTTTGCCTACTTATGGCAGTAAACCACCAGTGCCACCGAAGAAATCGGATTGTGCTGATGAAATTGTTCATGTTTCGTCAAATGGCAGCACCGGAAACGTAGAGGGTTTCCGGCAGTGGGTATTTAATCCCAATGAACAGTCAATTACAAATATTTCGGTTGCTGAAACTCGCAAATAGGGACCATATTTATTTTGGTTGGAAGTGTTAATAACTTTGAGATTTTTATTGCATAGTATTAGGTGCCATACTTTTTTTGAAATTGCAATATGTACTTACTTCATTGATCAATTTAGGGGAGTTACACCGTTACCGCATTCTTAAAGACGTGGACAAAACGTAACACGTTATGACAGTTACAAATACGGTTGGATTAGTTTTTACGTATTGTTTTGCATTTTGTTATAAGACTTTGTTTTGTTGGGAGGTTTCAGCTTGACAACACAGCAAAGAAGACAAAAATGCGAGAGTAAAATATGAAACAATATTAACCAAAAACAGTTTGCAACCAAAATCAAAAACATTTTTGATAGTAGAATCTGTAAATATTTACGTATATTTCAATCAGTATTGATAAATACATAAACGTAATTTAACAGGGCGACGGTAAATAAAGAGATTTGTTCATGCAGTGACAGAATTATGCAAAACTTTTCTGTTGTTAATGTTACATAACTTAGTCAAAATGCTTTACTATATTTGAAGCTGTTATGAGTATACTTAATATTATATTTTTATAAACATTTTATTGTAAACCGGATCAGGTTTTGTATATATCTATGGATTAATTTATAACTTAAGTGCTCAACATACTTACAATTAAATTTCTTATGGGTATATCTACAAAATACATAAATATGACATTAAAAGACTTCTTCACTACCTTACCTTCAGTATCTACTTTTTGATGTAATTCACATGAGCAAATCACTATTAGAATAACCCAAATCTAACCATTACCCATAATATACTTGTCACCATTTTCTTCTCACAAAGTTCAAGGTACAATTTAATTCTCAATGTATTAAATAAATCTGATTCAATTGAAGCATTGTCAAATAAATACTCCAAACTTAAATTTTATCACATAATTCCACATATTAGGCAGATGATTGCCTGTAATTCTTTGTACTTAACAACTTCTTTCCACACATGGCACAAATACCCTTTTTATATGCGCAGGACTGACAATAATGAGAACCAACTTGATGGACTTTCTGCTTGCAAATCCTGAAAATAGATGATTTAATTACCATTGTATGATATTTTCTAACTCTATGTGCATAAGAAACTTGCTTGCAAATCTCAAACTTTGTGGTGTAGGGATTAAATCTGTTTTTAGCAGCTGTAAGTGCTTTATTTTCATTTAGTTTTCTTCCACCACTATCTGTAGTGTTTCGAGCTCCTGATTTCCAGGGATCAGGAGTTATTACTCTGCCCAGTTTCTTCTCACACTTATCACATACCATCTTGCCACTTATAAAGTATAAATTGAGTTCTTGATTAGGATTTTCCAATTAGGCTGAGATGTGTTTTTGGAAATATAGAAGCAGTTGTCTACGTCCCCCTCGGTCGCTTCTATAAATCTGACTTGTTTTGATTATTCTTTGGTTATATGAATCAGTTGAAATTGGAAAAAATTGACGAAACTTGCCGAATGAAACACAACACATTTTTTGAATATTTATATATGTAAGAAGCTCGAAGGATCTCATTATTTTAGGAGTAAAGTGGAAATTGCACAAAAATACGGCATTTGATTAATTATGATTGTTTAAAATATTAAAATAAATACTTTACGTTTCAAGCAAAAAGTTATCCTTTGGGTACTTCCACTTGTATTGCAATTCTGCTCAACGATATCGAACTAATCACTAATTCAACTTACACCAAGTAATACTAGTAGAATAATAAACACGATCTAGAGATACAGAGACTCTCTGTTATTGAATTTGAAATATTTAAAGAACTGATATAAACAAGACTATTTCATTTCATCTGCAAGGAATTGGATTCTACTTGTTTCGTATTATTTTTGCATCAAGTTTGGCCACACGTTTAAAATCTTAAGTTCTGTAACAAAGTACACTATATCGGAAAACAGTACTGTAGACATCAGATAGATATCTTATATAATTCACTGTCCCTAATACTCTACTCGACATTTCAGTCTGTCTAACTACATGCAATAGGAGTTATTTAATCTATCTCAAGAATGTTCATGCGATGGCATATTTATTTACTACAAAAACTCAATTTAATTAAGAGTGTGAACAAACGTGTAAACCTTACGTGTGACAGTATTGTTGTTATTTAATTTGCTGCATTCCATTAGGATATATCGTCTTATTTTTGCATCAAGTTTGACCATGCGTTTAAAATCTAAAGTTTCGTAACAGATAAATATTATGGTTGGGAGGTCTCGATGGGTCCATCCCACTTCACATGTAATATCTTTAGTTAAACAAGGCCAGCATTAATGCCCAAATAGAGAGAAAGTTTCCAATTGTTGAAATTAAAATTTAGACGAAAATTTAACAGTAGTAACACGGAAGAGATAAATTTGGTGATGTATAAGAGTAAATGCAATTTGTTATTGGTGATGACCATATTTTCGAATTTACAAGTTTGCATGATTATTCCTTCCACTAATGATTAATCTGTGTATAAAATTACTTGGCTAGTACTTGCTAGATGTAGCTATGCTCCTGATACTCTCCAGAATCCTATGGCCTATCAATAGTGTCTTAATGCCGTTTTGGCGCACTCATTATCGAGAAATAATCTAAAATTAGTAGTATAACAACTAAGAACATTTATACTAAAAATTAAGACATCAGTTTGTTGGAGTTGCACCGAAGATTTAAGCAGAAACACGCGTAGAGTGATCGCATTCGTTAGGAAATGAAAGATGGTTCTGCTAATCTTGTAACCACTGCCTAAATACTCACACAATTCTCACTCTGAGCTCAACCGATCACATCAAATAATAATATGGAATTTAAAATGTAAACAAACAAGCGGGCTCGGAAGTGTTGTTGTTCGAGTAGCCGCATATTCCAATGCGTATAAGATATTGGACATGTGGGATGGGCCAAGAAGATTAATAGTTGCTACATGCAATAAATTTTTATTCTGAGTTTACCTGTAACCACCTCTTTGATTTGCTATGTTCCTGATATTCCAATGAATATTGCAGACTTCCTAGACTGGTACTAGATAAAACCTGTTACGACCTTTAAATGTAACGTGGGCACAAGGCACAGCACGATGCAGAGCTTCCTTAGAGAAATATAGCGAAAGTAGAAATGCTGCCCACTTTTCGGATTTTCTAAGTGCATCTTGTACATCTCTTCTAATGGAAGTTGGCGTCGAGAATACTTTTTGAATTTCTATTGACTTGTGGAATTTCCACAAGGCCTGTGATATTCGGACTTATCGCAATTTTCTTAAAAATTGCGGCTCCGGTGCTGGGAATCCAACGCAGCAACACGAACACAACGGGAAGAAGCAGACCCCCTACACCAACAGAGGTTGCTCACAGGGCGCAGTGAGTTCACTGCGAATTATGGTTATATATTTGCTGAGTAAGAAACACATTAAATCGTATCAAGTACAAATTAATAACAACAGTTGAAAACAATTTGTAATTCTAAATAGACTGATGTAATTCTAAAAATAGAAAGAAAGGTTGAAAAATAAAGTAAAAGTATTTCAAGATTTCCAAACAAATGTTTGGTACTATCACAAATATTATTATAATTGGAGCAGCTGGAAATTGCATTTTTCTATAGTGTATTTGAAAAAAAGGAAAAAATGGAAATCATTAAAGCTGATTTTCACATATTTTTCATTTATTTAATCAATAAAAATGATATTAAAAATAGTAACGCCAATTTTCATTGCAATTAAAAGTTCAATTAAATATTAGTATGTAACAATATTTTATTCATCAACACATCAATTGTAATTTAAACTTCATCATTTGAATTCACATTTACTCTGCCAGTTGTCAAAAAGCGTACTTCTCCCGGAAACACAGGCACCATCTTTCTTTCAGTCGGCTGACAGCGTAGAGACGGAACACGCAATAGTTGTTCTAGTGAAAATCTGTTCTAAAGTAAGTAAATAGTGTTGAAACCAATGAATAATTGTGTACAGTGATTTGTGTTTCTCACATCACTTCAAGCAGTAGCAGTACTGTTCTTGAGTATATCGAGTATTTGTGGCGAAACGTTGTGTTTAGGTACATAGGTTATATTTTCCTAACATGCGTTCGTTTTGTTGCAAGAATGGCACCTCGATATGAGATGGCTGTGGGCTTAAACAAAGGCCACAAAACCACCAAGATTGCTTCTGGCAAGACCAAGAAGGATAAAATCAGACCATCCCGTCTAAAGGGTATTCAGACCAAACACACGAAGTTTGTTCGTGACCTCATCCGCGAAGTCTGCGGCCATGCCCCATACGAAAAGCGCGCCATGGAATTGTTGAAAGTTTCCAAGGATAAGCGCGCTCTCAAGTTCTTGAAGCGCCGTCTGGGCACACACATCCGTGCTAAGAGGAAGCGTGAAGAACTTTCTAATATCCTTACCCAGATGCGTAAGGCCCAGGCACATGCTAAGTGAGCTGTAAAATTACATACTATTTACAAAAATATAAGTTTACAAAATTCAAGCAGCAGTTGTCATTCTATAATATACTGTTTTCATTTCCTTGCTCCATTTTCAGTTAATTGATTAAACATGTTTTGTTCACAATAAAAATTATGAGTAACTCAGTAATCAATCATAACAATCAACCTAATTTTACACTTTACAACATTTTTGCATCTTCACAGCATTTCTTGCAGACATAACCTGGACATGCCTTGAGGGTAACAGTACTTATTATCATTACTGACATTATACATCACTGTTAACTTATTTCTTTTTCATTTATACAATTTTTCAGTAAAATAGATCAATTACTACAGCATTCAGTTTCCAAATCAATTGCAAATAATCTTTTTTACTCACAAGTTTTAACTGATGTTAAGAAGCTGCCTGGATGGCTAAATTTCATTTAATGATTCTGCTTAACAGATAAGCTTTTGTTATGCTGAGATTGCAACCACATATCACTTGGCCCACCATTTTACTAAACTTCAGATGTATTAGATATAAAATTTCAACAAACAGGAAACAAGCTGTGCCTTGTATGTGCACAGCCTTGGTAGAAAACTAAACCCAATAAATGGCGCATTATGCTTCTTTTCCAATTCAAAGATTTCGTTACAAATTCCCAATATCATAAGAATTCATTTTCGAAATCCTATAATGAAAAATTTGACACCTAGGGTTAGTTGAAGTTTGAAAAATCAGTCGTTTTGTTTGCTGGTCGATGCTGTTTGTCCTGCAGGCGAACTATTCAAGCACGGCTCCATGCTTAAATCGTTATCAGTTGCACTTGATTTCATTGCAATTAGCTCTTTTTGGTCAACTATAACCTGTAAGAGAAGCAACTACAGTAACTGCCCACTTCAAGGAATATAAAGTTCATACCTGCAAGTTTTTCACATCTTTAATATCACTATGCAAAAACGCCATACTGCCTTCCGAAGATGTTAGAGACGCCGAGAGCGGCGAGGAATGCGGGCTCAAACCCGTGGTGCGCTCTGTGGATGCATTGACCTCGTGACAACTGCTTGTGTCCGGCGAGTGCAAACCTTGTCTACTAATAATTTCTTGTTGGTACATCTCTAAGATCTTACCCTCAAGTGCGCGGTTGATACTCAACTGCGACTGATATTTACTTTCAATGGCCTTAATTTTTTCGTTGCACTCCTCTTTCGTTTCATTTATCATCCTCTTCTGCATCTTTACGTGCTTCTCGTGTTGTTGCATTGCGTTGTCCAGCTCACCAATTCTTACACGGCAAGCTTCTAAAGCAGTGGCCTTTAATTCTAGTTGATGATGGAGTGTTTTCAACTCGTGGTGGTATACTTCGGTGTAGTGTGCGCGTTCGCTATCTGATACACTGCTCATTGATAAATCTGCAAACCTTTGTCGATACTTGATTATAGTTTCTCCAGCCAGGAGTAATTCCCGATTGACTCGTTCTAGCTCAATTCGTCCTCGTTCCCCAGCTAACACTTGTTCTCTATTTACCTATATAACATATCAGAGTAAATTTAAATAAATGCATACAGCACATACATTTACCTTAGCTTCAGCTTCTGCATTGAGTAGAGAGGACTCTGCTTTCTGCCATTTATTGTTAATGTCTATTAACTTATTGCGCTCAACGTCAAGTTGTTCCTTAAGATCTTCAATCCTCTCAGAAGCGAGTGCAAAATCATGTGAAAGAGATCGGTATTTTGCTTCCCAAAACATCACTTTTTCCATCTGATCCTGGACCTTGGTATGTTTCTCACTTCTGAATTTGTCGATTTTATGTTTTAAAATATCATTGTCGCGCTCTAACAACTTTACTATATCAGACAGCGCTGAATTGTGTTCTTCTAAAACCTTAATTTTAGTTACGTCAGTGAATAGTGTGCGATTCTTCGTTGCATGGGTCTCGCGACGAGCCCGTTCAAACATTAACTGCTGTTGTACAAGCTGTAATTGCTCCTTGAGAGATTTAATTGAATCTTTCCCATCTGCTTGGCATTGAAATGCACAATCAATATATTTATCTAAAACGTCATACGTCGATGCATAGTTGAACTTTTCTACTTGAAAAAAAGGCGCTGGACTAGGAGCCGGGGATGGTTTAATGTCACTCGTCTCATAAGCAGGAAAGATACTCAAGAATAAATATTCGTATGGTAGCTCAGTTTGTGTCACAACGTCACTCATAATCTTCTTTTTCTTAATTTCCTGCTGATCAAAACCATTAACTTCCGGTGTTTCTTCATCTTTTTCTTCCAATGTTTTGACCACACTGTCTTTCGCTGCTGCGGTATATGCGTTTGTATTTTTTTTCATATCGGGACAGGAGTTTGCGCGACGTACGGTCACATCGGTTAAAACTACTTCTTTGCCTAATTCAGGAATACATTCTTCCTTTACACTCTATATAAATTAGCAAAATGATTATTGAAAATGAACTTACTGCCAGGACTGCTTCCCGTAGAATCGTTAGCCAGATCAGACTCTTGTCCACATTGGCTATGATGTCGCAGTCGCTTCATATTGTTTTTGAATGCAGTCATCTGCTTGGAGTTTGGCATGTGCAAACCACCAGAAGTGCATGGAGATCCTTGTTCACAGTCAGGGTTGTGCTCGTGGTCTTGTAATACGCTATCACATTGTCTCAAGGGTGGATTTTGCTTAACAAGTTGGCTTCTTTTAACGATGGATTGAACTTCTTCATCTTCCTGGCTCAGCGGCGATTCTGTTCGTTTCATTTGAGTGCTGATGGGTTCAGAAGGTATTAACCGAAGTGGAGACGGTGGTGGAATTTGTGTAATCGGTACTGAAGATCCATCGGTAATCTTAAAACAATTTTAACATAACCATCATGACAAACAATTGCTTGACTAAAACCGTCTCCCAACTACTTCATTTATGTACGTTCTTTAAGATATTTCAAAAGCCAATTCGTGAATAAAACAATGGTGAAAATGAAAAACAATAACCAACTCGAAAACAAAATTTTGAGACAAAAAACCATATCAATGGTAGTTGAGAGTTAGTGAAAGCTCTTACTTGCGAGCGATCTTGCATGATCTTTGCCAACTTTTGATTAGCTAATGATTCGCGTTTAGTATTAATCGGTTGATTGAAAGCAGAACGATGCAGTTGATGATAATGATCGGTGGTGTGAGCAAAATTGAATGCGCTCAACGCATCCTTGCTGCCGAGCCGCATCGGCGACGAGGGCTGGGAATGTGTGGGCGTCGTGGTTGGCGAGCCGACGCCCCCTACTCGATTGCGTTGACCAAAATTGTTTAACGCTCTCGCAACGGTCACTTGTGCCATGCTCTGCTGCTGATGGCGCTGTGTCATCAGAAGTCGCATATCCTGCGGAAGCCACCCAAATATGAAAGCAAAACTAATAAATGAAAAACATATCCAACACACAAACACCAATTCCAGTAATTCCAAGCATAACAGGAAAACACGAACGTAAGCGAAACGTACAAAATAATTGTGAAAAACCAATTACACAATGTACACAAATACAAGAGGACAAACCGCAATAACATATTCCACTCCCACACTTTATCTCTACCTTAATTGGCGTTGTCTCTGGCGTAGCTTCTATAGCAGCTTCGGGTGGTGAGGTCCCCTCTTGCGATTGAAGCGTAGATGATGCTAACAAGCTCTGACCTGCTCCCTGTGCAAGCAAGCCATGCCAAATACAATAAATACAGTGATGATTCACAAGTTGTATTGTTCAAAATGCATTGCAACCAATTACTAGAAAAGCATACCCATACCTGATGCTGATGTACAAGTTGTTGCGCCACTGGTATGGCAGACGTGGGTGTTTCGTTTCCCATTGCTGGAGGCGTTTGCATATAATTCAACATTTGTGATGGGCTAAATGTGTCGTTTTCTACGCCGCACTGCATGTTCTTCAGCAAACTATACGACTCTAAAAATATCGAAAAGTATTAACATCGAGGCCATCCTTTTCATAAGGATATAAATATTGGAAAACTGTCATACCATGCATCGCTGAGTTGGTAGTTCCTGACCGTGAACGAAATGAAGTACCGCCTCCTCCGGCCCAACATGCATCGTGAGCAAAACGATCCTTTAAACCAAGCGAATATTGTTCGCACTCTACGACAACATCATGTGCGGTCATTTCTTTCCATCGTTCTGTAGACAGTTCATAATCTTTTGTACTGGTCACTAATAGAGGATGCATCTGAACAGTTTGAAGCATTGGCTAAAAGAAAACAAATTTAAGAACTAGACTCAACCATGATATACCATTTTCGTGCATACTTTGATAGTGTGTTTGAAGATATTTGACGCCTCTTTGTTTTTGTAGTGACCTCGCAAATATGCGAGAAAATTACATGGATACATGCCATAAAGTCGTTGTAACAGCGCATATAAACCAACTTGCATATGTACCAATTGTTCCTCGCCCATTTTCCCAGGAATTGAACTGTTGAACGCTGCCAATCGACTGCGAAACAAAAACGATTACCTAACCGTTTGCTAATGATTCTTAAAATGAATGTATACCTAAAGATATCAAAAACATCCTGCAAGTGTGGACCCATCTGTGAAGGTATACATGGTAGGAGAACAATTAGTAATAGCAACGCACTCAGTAGTAGTAAAATATCGGTTTCAGTCTGTAATAAATAAAATAATTATTTATGGACAAGTAAATTACTAGTTAATATACCTTCAATAGCTTTAACAACTCTTTAAACAATGGCTTTTCTGTAATTTTAAACAACCAGGTTGGATGTTTGCGAACGACATGACCCAACAAAATCAATGCCTGAAATTTGATATCTGTTGCTCCGCGAAGAAGCGAATCGTATAGTCTACGGCAAAATAATAGCTAATCAAAATGTAATACACAAAATATGAACAACATACTTATTAAAAAGGTAGTCATGATGTGATTCCCTCACATTTATCAAAATTTCAAGTACTCTAACTGAATTTGTTTTCATATAATGATCATAAAGTCCATTGACAAGCCATGGTTCTCTTACTGTAAGAAAATAAATATGAAGTAATTGAATATGACTTATTTCTATGTAAATTGTTAAATATTACCTGCACTAAATTGTTCACAAAACTTTTGTTTTGCATCCTCAACAATTCTTGGATCATTTGAGTTGAGTTCCTCAAACCATTCAGCCATGGTCCTGCAACATTTACCTGCATTTGTCTGCCTGCTTATTGGAAAATAAGGAGTGTATTAACAGTTTTGAATGATGATTGTGATGTTTCCTAGTGGTGAGTTGTTTTGTCAGATGTTTTAGAGCTTGTAAGGCAATCACTCATTGCTTCCTCGAGCCATGTATTCTGAAAGCAACTCAATTGTAATACTATAAACAAGTGCCACTAGGTGGTAAATAGTCAACATATGAATGTATCAAGTGGTGATTCTCACTGGTATTACAACAAACCACAATGTTAACAGAAGGTTTTGCTGCTGATTCCTACATTGATGAAGAACAATGAAACGTAATGTTAGGTTATGGTAGCTAGGATTGAGTATTAAATGATGCAAAAATGTACCAGTTTGCAGATGATTCGTTTAACTACTCCGTGATAATGGATTGTGGGATGAGTGCTTGTGTATACAACATTTAAAGTTATGGCCCGAGCTTTTCCCTTGTTGCTTCTTCACCTTCCGCGGCGCACGTCTCCAATTCGGGACCTGTCAATATCACGCACACGCGACGATCCGTCACCAAACAAGCACAACAATCAAAATTCAGACAATTAAACTGATTACCCTTAATCCTCCGCAAGGAATCATCATATCAGACCTTCGTTAAACGTAACCTTTAATAATTGATTCAATCGGTTGTAATTGTTCCGAAAAGTTTTATTCGTATGTAAAGTTCGTGTACGTACATATCTTACATACACAAATCACTGAAATCTGTTTTAATTACACCCCCACAAGTTACCATGTAATAATTATGTATTTTAACAGTTTCGATTTGGGAGTTGTTCAATCGAGGGATAGGCAGCTGCAGAACTTTTCAAAAAGTTAACATGTCCTTGCAAGGTGCGTATGCGCATCTGGGCATCCTCAAAGTTCTCATTCAAATTATTAATTTGACTCTGCATCTTTTGTCTTATATCGTCGCGATCGCGTTGTGCAGATTTAGCTTGAGCACGACTTTGTGCGAGTTGCTTCTCCAAGTCACAAATTTGATTTTGCATTGATCTGCGGACAGTTTCACAGCGATCCTTTACTCTGGAAACTTGCCTTGCAGACTCGTCTCGGACATTGTCAACTTCAGCGCTGAGTTGTGCAATTTCATGAAGTTTCTCTTGGGCGCGTTTTTCAGCATCTTCCACTTCATCCCGCATTCGCTCCATTTCCTTGCGAAGATCATCGTTTTCCGCTTGCATTAATTCCAGTTGACGTTCCATTTCTTCATTGGCGTCTTGGAGTGTTTGGCGTTCAGCATCCAAGTTGCCGATTCCACTTTTATTTGCTTCCATTTGTTCGACAGCCATTACTGCCTTGTCTCTCAAATTCTGGATTTCTCTCAACAGAGCTTCATTGTTACGTTCTGCCATTAGATGCATTTGTTGGGCTTCTTGTAGCTTGAGTTGAGTAGCTTTAAGTATATCCGGTAGAGGTGTCAACTCCTGGAGTTTTTCTTGGAATTGATTCTTAACTCGTTGTATTTCCAAGTTGACTTGTTCTCCGATACGGCTGTTTTCTAATTCCATGAGATCCATTTGACGTCTTTGTTCTTCAACTTGTTGTTGAGCTTCAAGATACTTTAAGAAAAAGAAAAATGCAACAAAGTGTTAGAAATTGTGCAAAATTATTAGTCCTCAGTTGGTGTACTTTATTTCTGTAGTCCTTTAATTGCGACTGTTGTTCCTCGGCGAGAGCCCTCAACTCATCCATTTCATCTTGTGCTTCTCTAAAACGCTGCTTTGCTACTTGAAGTTGTTGCTCCAGTTCCATGAAGTTTTCTTTGGTAAAAGAACTCTACAAGTAACATAAATCAAACTTCAAAAAAAGACAGTACGTAAAAGTGTTGTACGTACTGATTTTGGATCTTTCAACAATTTCTCCATCTCTTTAATCTTCTCTTCATAAGCTTTCTTACTTTCCGCACTCTCTTGCAGATTATTTTTTAATTTGTCAACATCTGCCCTTAATCCAGCCACTTCAGTAAGCTTTGATTTATAATCATCTTGAAGACAATTATATTTCTCCCTCATTTCCCGTATTTGCGCATCGGTCTACAAATTAATAGCTATTAAAATGACGAGGAAAACAAATATCATCGTAATACCCTTGGAGGACATGGTGGCATACATGGAGCCCCGCATGGTGGGGGACATGTCATTGGTGACAACATTCTTCTATGTTGTTCAAGATGTAGACGTTCCTGGCGAACAGTAGTCAATTCATTCTGAATTGCTTTTACTTCCATTTCCATGAGGTACAATTGTTTCTCCAATTGTTTGGTTTCATCACCGTCCGCAGGACATGGTCCTTTGCCAGGACCACACGGTTGACGACGTGGTGATGACTTGTCGCCCCCTGGTGGTCGTGGCTGTTGGCAAGGTGGGCAAGCCAACGGGGATTGCGTTGGTTCAGATGGATTCTTACCGGAGTCCTTTATAATTACAAATAAATGCAATAAAAACAAACTATCGACATGTGAACTCACCTGTATTTGTTGAAGTTTGCAATTAAGTATACCATTTTCTTTAACAACCTGTCGTAATTCTTGTTGCATGCATTGCAACTGACGCTGCAATGAATCAAGGCTGGATTCTTTATTGAGAAGATCTTCTTGTAACTGGTATCGTTTTCCTTCAAGGTCTGCGTTTTCTTGCGCTAGTCGTTCTTGCATATCGTAACTTTCGCTCAACCTCTTTGCAAATTGTGGCATTGTTCGCTAAAAAGTGAATAAACAACCTAAGAGACTAAGTTCATTTTCTATTTCTGTTACCATGGTCACAGGTGTCATTGGGTCCTGGCCTTGAAATTGCGAATATCCTTGACCCATTTGGCCCATTTGGCCCATTCCTTGACCACCATATCCATTTTGACCTCCACTATTTTGAAAGGGTTGCGGTTGATTTTGGGCGTTCGGACAACGTTTACCAGGTCCAGTTAAAGGACTACACATTTGCCTTCTGTTTGATCTACGTTTCTTATCATCACAAATTATAAATTTGGGCATATTATTTTCAGCTAGGCCACAAACAACGACCTTGGGAAGGGTGTCTTCGTCGTAGAATTTGTCAAAATCTTGTTTCTTGGTTTTCCCAACAAGAAGTTCAATACGACGAGTCTTTTGTTCCAACAATGCCATTTTATCATTAAGGAGTTTCTGTTTGGTTTCCAATTCTTGTTCTTCTTGTGGAGTCCTTGAAGATTTCTATTGAAATAATAAGCAATTAATATTTTCTGAATCTTTACAGATACAATCAATTCTAAGCATACACTTAGCAATTCTGTAACTCTATCCTTCAGTTCGGATAATATTTTATATATTTCCATACATTGTTGTTCGCATTCTTCGACCTCCTTAAGCACTGCTTTCTCGTCAGGTGGGATTTCATCCTGCAAAGCACGGGACAATATAAAACATTCATCAACAATAATATCAATTTTGTACATTATCATTGAGTTCATTTTCAGTTTTTTCCGTTTTCTCAGAGGATTTCTTTGCAGTTTCATCACTTTTTACACCGGGGTCTTCTTCACCTTCCTCTTGTCCGCCATCCTCAGGCGCTTCTTCCGGAGGATCTTCCTCGTCCGCCATTATTTTATTAACAGTTTCACTTGAAACGTTACTGATATTAATAGCAGACTTGCTTTCAAATCTGATATCTTGAACCTCAAGGTGTAACTGTTTACTAACTTCACTTTGATTTGATTTTGGCTCTTTGTCAAGAAGTGCGCGATTTAAATCTCCCGCACTATAAAGATGACAGCTGTCAGGTGAATAAAAAACGTCAGAATCGTCAACTTCGTGAAGCCGTGACCTAGGGGTTGCTAGGGAAGTGTCACTTGCAGAGAAGAAACGAGCTGACTTGCGTTCGTCACCTTGTCCTACTAATCTTTTGGATTTACTCTATCAAAATGTATTCCGATTAACTGTTAATACTTATTTTCACAATTCACATAAATTTACTCACAGTTTTTGGACTTCCTCGTTTACTTTTTGATCGTGGCGTTTGAAACTCGAGGTCGTCGTATCTTCGTAATGTGTTTTGGAAATAAGCGTCGGATCCTCTCCAATTTTCTGTTAGTTTTGGTGTCAATCCACAGTATCCTTTCAAAATCGTAGCACTCCTTGTTAGCAAATTACTTTGACTTAAAAAGGAAGGTTTTTTTTTCACACCTTTTTGGACAACTTTTTTGGCTAAATTTCCGAAACGCTCAACCGTGATATCCGAAGGAGAGTCCCACTCTACTTTTGTAATCCCAGTTGAAGATTTTGAACGGTTCTATTCATGTGTAAACAAGTCATTGACAATATTGAGTTCTTACTAAACAATTATTACCTTCATACCGAGTATCAACTTGAGTTTGTTGAGCTTTCCTTCCAATTCACCAAGGTATTGTCAAATTTACCAAAATAAGTTAACCAAATGTCTTGAAAATTTTTGAATTTAAAATTGGTGATTACGATTTTCAAATTGAATATCCTGATGGATTGATGACTGTGTTTGGTAAAATAAGTGTATAAGATCTTAATATTTTAATGCCCGTATTGCTGGCTTTAAAATAAATTTCTTTCTATATTTATTTTGACGTGTATCAAACAACTCAAATTTATCGCACTGACTTGATTTCTGTACTATTATTCTGACATAAGCGATATCAATAACAAACCTGTTATCTGTTTTTGTTTGGAAGTGGAACTGGAATTAATACGACATTCACAATTAATAAATTAACCAAAAAATGTAAACAAAGCTTATTTTATATCAGTGTTTTCCAAACTTTTGACATGCTACAATTTTCGTCACATTGGAAGAACTACATTCTTTCCACTCACTTGAATTTAGAAATGGACCAACTATGCCTTCATTCTTCAGACGTTTCTAATTAATTTAAGGCTGATTAATAAAGACATACCGCAATAAACAATTGAAAAAAAATGGTGTTTTTCAAAATTGCAAAAATCGGCCAACGTTGACATAACTTTTAGATAAGATACTCAATGTAATTCTAAACGTTTTCCTCTAGAGACAATGTCTCAAAGCGAGGATTTTTTAAATTTCAAAAAATTACGACTGTTGACTTACATTTGAAAGGATTTTCAATCAACTACTTTTATGTTGACTAAATAACGTATATCGTTGGAAAAATTCGTAAGACTTCTAATAATGTATTTAGAGGTTTTCTCATTGCAGTGGTTTTCTTACAAATATTCATTTTCCATCTGAATATTCCGAAATCTTCAAAAACTAGAGAATTCTATGGGAAACATTGTTACTTGTATATCAATATGTATTACTATTCACTAAACTTTGGTTATTTAGTATTAGTCAGATTAACAAAATTAAATTTTATTTACAAAATTATTATATAAGATGAAAATATTTTTAGCCTATGATTTATATATTACAATTCACAATATATTTAAGTAGCATTGTGCAAATTATATACCAAACAATCGCGTCAGCCATCAGCAAGTTAACGATGATTTCAACCACTAAAACAAACAACAAATATTAAATATTATTTGAGGATATAATTCCAGAATTATTTATTACCTCGCTTAAGTTAAGTTTTACATTTCCATTTTGCAGTGGATCTTTTGTTTCAAATATATCTGCAATAAATAGAATTGTGAAAACTTTAGGAAGATTTTAAGTAAATCCAGTTACTTACTAAATGCTACTGTTAAATGTAATATGGCTGAAACAAAATCACCGAAACGTAAAGTACCATCCTTCCTCATGTATCGCAGAATCAATATAGTCAACACCTCGCTGCTTAATTGAAAACCAACTTCCATTAAAGCATCCTTTAAACGTTCTGCTTTTAAGATTCCAGTTTTTTCCTTTGTATGATTCTTAAATGCAGTTTGCCAGTATTTTAATGAGCACATTAGATCTTTAAAGTCTGAGAACTTCAGTCGGCCAACTCCAGAATTCTGCAATTTCAAATAGTTGAGTTAATTTTAGGTAGCTTCTTAATTTGCTCAACTTACATCTAGCGTCAAAACAACTTGTCGACATACTTCAATTGACGCACAACTCTTGATATAATCATTGGGCAGACAAGCGTCCAACAACTCCTGCAGTTCAAATGCATTTACAGTCCGATGTTCATCAGCTAACTGCAGAAAAACAGACTCATATTGACTAAAACTCTTCCCATCCAGTAATGGCGGCGCTTTGACTATGGCTGGCTTAAATAAATATGGAATAGTATCCAATAGTTTCAGCTTCAAAGGTTTGCTTGAATAAACCCGCAGAGTAAATCCACATTCTTGACCAGGTTCGAATGTGGTTGGAAGAATTAAATATCCTCCTTGTTCCAGTTGACAGCGATGGCTTACTTGTCGACTGTTTGTATACTGAGAATTGACTAATGATTTGTTTTTCTTGAAGAAAGCTTTGTTTATTGTTTCACTTGCATTCTTTTGAAGAGAATATGCTGTGAACCCAACTACTTTAGGTTCCATGATACTGTGTTGGTTCAAAGACACAACTACTTCCTCCAATTCACTGAGCAACAAGTGTAATTGTGGATTTATGTGAAAAGTCTCTGGATTATTCCGACAACCACCTGCTGAGACACCTTTCTGCCACATTCCCTGATAAATCCTCATCTGCCACGTATTCTTATTGTGCAGAGACGGCTCATCCCTGCTTGTATCACTATCAAGGTGGACAATTTCGAGGTGTGAGAAGGTTTTAATAAAATCATTGTAAGATAACCAGAATTCCCCTTCACTTGTCTTCATTTTCAAGCGGTCTAGTTCTTGTGGGCTCACTTCAGACCATTCTGGGGAGTCAAAGGACCAACTACCGATGTATTCATTCGAGGTACTAAGAGGGTTACGAACTTTGATGAGCTGTACTGCTTCGCCACTAAATTTCTCGACCTAAATGTTCAGCATTTAAACAGTCAGTAGGAGAAGAATAATGTTGCTAACGAATATGTTAACTTACTCGTTCAACACAGTATATTCTGTAATTGGTCCCAGGTAGAATCCCACTTGATAATTTCTCAACAGGAGTTGATTTACTCTGTGGATTTGGCGATTGGATTGTAGCTGTAATAATTGATGTCATGTCAAGGAGTTTGTGGAGTAATCGTGCGCAAGCGGCTGGATCTTGGCGTAGCAAAATGTTCTCCGTTATGCCTCCCGTGAGATCAGCGAGTCCATCCAGAAGACTGCCATATTTCAAAGCTTCATAAGATCCGTGAAGTCTGACAACAATGAAAAATCACATTATAAAAGAGTCAATAATTGGGCAATTATTAGTCAGCAAAGAAAACCAGTTTACGTTGGAGTTAAACTTTCAGGGTTTATTCTTTGGCAAACAGCTGAATGAAATAAACGTGAAATTAAAAAAAAAAAAAAAAGGTATAATACTTTGGATTCTCCGAAATTATTTATTTATATATGTATATCTAATAGTAATGTGTCTGACACGCAATCAATACCCAGCCTAACCCATAGGTGATACAAAAATGATTCTCAATATTTCAATTTTAAGGAGGAGGGGAGAGGAAATTGGGGGACAAAAAAATGGATTTGAAGATAGAAATTTATATATGAATATGATTATAGTTTTTGATAAAAAAACAAAGCGACCCGTTGCTATTTTTTGAAAATTATACATACAAAATTTAAAGGGGCTTCCAGAATGATAAACGTTTGTTTATAGTTCGAAAATAACAAATAATAAGACACGTCTGTAGTTTTCTAATTGAAGCAGAAGGTTGAAATTTATAATGAGCAATTTCATTGTGATTCATAACATTAAGGGATGATGAGTTTTATTAATTCAACTGTATCATCTAAATGAATAAACGAAGAGATTTAACATTTGCACAATACTTTCGTTTATTTGATTAGAAGAAATATAGTCTTGTTCGAGAATTTTACTTTCAAGGGGGTTGGAAAGAGGATGAAGACATAAAGAAATATTTTAATAAGTCGGGGGTTTGAAAATAAAAATGATGGTATACAAGAACAATTTAAATAAGCACATTGGAATAAATAAACTCTGATGGACCAAATAATCCAACCAAAAAACTTTCAACAGATTTTACTCGCTAATAATCATCAACAATCATATTGCGAACGAAGCCATTGGTACCTGCTAGCATGAAAGACAATTACAAATTTATGTGTGATAGATGTTGGGAGTTCCTCGATTGCAATGTCTTGTCGGTTAAGACAAAGTTAGCTCGAAGGCAACGAACGCAGTCCTCTTATATCTCACACTCGCAAAACACATCGACTTGTCCGAACGTACAAACGCATTATTTATTAAAGAATTTCATACACACTAGAGAAGTGGCTTTAGACTTCCGCGTTTGACTTTCACTTTGCATGATTAGAAACTGTTCATTTAATTGATTGATGTTTGTCGGTAATTTTGAAAAGCAAGAGCAACGTTTTAAAATTCGATCTAATTGATTCGTATACAAAGACCTTTCGTACAACCAAAGGAATATCAATTACCGCAACAAAAATCAATGATGAATGGGAAATTAATTGGTTGCTGTACGTGCACTTGCAACGGTTTAATGTCGTTGTGTTTCCTGCAACCCGACAATTTCGATGCACTGATAAATTATTACGGTACATTCCAACAAATTCCAACACAATACTAAAGCTCAGATCCTGGGACGTGTGTAGGCTGAACATAGAATACAAATAAAATATTAAGCCATTCCTATTGCCTGCCGTCCCAAGGTCCTATTCAACATTATAAGAACTAAAAACTATTTATGCGTACAAATACGAGTACGCATAAATAGTGCGCCCATTGTGTTGATGTTGAAAGTGCATGCAAGTGCATAAAATGAGCCACATGTATTTATGGAATTAAACGGAACGGTAGTAAAGGCAACCGGGAGATAACGTGCGAATGGTGGAGTAGAGAAAGTCGGTGGTGGTGGTGTTGTTGTTGTTGTTGGCTGGGCTCACATGTGGAATACCTTCGACCTGTTCGCATCTTCGACCAACTTGAACTGAGATGCTGGGGAATCCATCGAATCATGTCAACTCGAAACAAGTTGAGGTATTACAACATACGTGACTTTGCGTGCAATCACCGTTATTGGACAACAATAATATGTTGAAGCACATTGTGTGTCAGCAAAGCATTATATTATTGACTGATTTTGTAATGCAATCAGAGAATCGGTCAATTGTATTCTATTGTCATGATTGTGCAGAGAATTCTAGTCTTTTTATTGCCTAAAGTCAGAAAGACATCAGACATCAAATTATAGAAAAAGGTGTACGACGTAATTCACAATTAAACTTAATGAAGGTCTATGCGGTGTTTGCTGAGATGCACTTTTTGAGTAGGTGTTACTTACTTGGCATATGCTTTTTCCAACAATCCGGGCCAAAAGTTATCAGAGTGCGCTGACTGCAGAAAGGCGAGTCTTCCATGGACCGTGGGCAGACGGTCATCTACAAGCACCTCGGTCCATTCACCGCACCACCATAATCGAAAGCGGAACACCCCCGCGTATTGATCGTTGGTGAAAGATTGATCAGCAGGCACGACGCGATAGAAAAGTCCCTTGTTTAAATACAGGATGCCTAAGCAGGAAACTAACCATCGATCACCTGCAACAAGCGTCATCAATTTTATTACATACATAATAAGCAAACCAAAGTCGATAAAAATAAGCACACCATAGTCGGAAAGCAAATTAGATTTAAGAATATTTGCATGCAAGCCCAGAAGTACAGGAAGCACACGTCCTCTGCGTTAGTTAGTACGTCACGTTAACATCATCCGTTCACTGCCTACTAAATTTGCTTGTTCAGAATATAAACGGTTCGAGATAGTTTAACGAAAACATCGGAAGAAAACACGTCCTTTCTTCTGCTAATTAAATATCTCAATTAGTGTAGACTATTTGGCTGCTTCGTTGTATCACAGTGTTGAAGTTTTATCCTAGAAAGGAAAGTGATCACATTTGTTTCACCTGTGGTTTTAGCTTGGCTTAAATTTTAAATATCGTCTATTTGTAAATGCATCATTTTTATTTCATCTGTTGTTTTTAAAATGTGAGATAATACCTGGAGTATTTGGAATTTCTACGAAAACATATTCAACGGCTATAGGACGAACAAAAATTGTAAACATTTCGAGCAAACTACTTGGCGTTTTAAATTATGAGCATGTTTGCAATGAATTATAGTGTAATCATGCATGATGTTATTATCAGGCAGAAAGAACATGCTGAAAATTTATGGGCGGTAACGAAGTAGAATTTAACAACTTGGTACTTTCAAGATCAAGCTTATATTTATTAGACTAGTAAAAGTTATGAATGTTGTCCTACCCATTTTTCCAGACACGATGTCAAATTGTGTGGGACCATCATGAACAAACCCAGGGCGATTACACAAGTCCTGTAAAAAGACACACCATTTAAACTAAATTTCTTACAATTTAAAGCAAATTACAGAAGTAAAGCACATTGTTGTAGAATATGGTGATACGAAGTATCCCTATTTTCAAATGTAATATATTTTTTATTTTGTGACAATTTACAACACATTACTATTTTTCACACTGTGATTAAACTTGCAGAAAGTTTTAATTGCCAGCTTTACGCGCAGTTACTTCCGTCGCGGACAAACCAATAAAAGGTTTTATGTCCTGCAGAAATTCTTGTTGCGCTATTTGCCGCATGAACAACGAATGGCTATCATCAATTTTAGCAGTTATGTACACGAGTTGAAATCGTGTCTCTCATGCTAAACATTCTTATTCCTTCTATTTCTTCTCTCTGCTGATGGTGATTTATACTTGGACAAATTTTTCGTCGTTTTTAGGTTTTGATGGATTAGATAAAGTTTCATTGGGTATAAATTACAATGTCTTCAAGTTAAAATTGTGTAACAATTGAAGAAATGTTGTACAATTTACATATCTCTGCAAAATACATGCAGCAAAATGTTCTAGAATTTGATTGTCATTTAGAATTTCTGTGATTCATTGCAAACTCAAGTGTAGGTCACTCTAATAAGAATTAATTTTCATTGGGAAAGTTATGGATATGCGCACAATTTTCTACTCGAATCTCATCCGTTTCACAACAATACCCAGATGATTAAAATGATTATAGGTGAATTCAACTAATGCCAATTGAAGTTGCGCATAAACAGCGTGAAATTGGAACAATCAAATGAAACTCCTGGAAAATGTGCATTTTTATTCGAGTAAATACACAAACTGTAATTGACTCAGATAATAGAAGACTGATTGAAGTAGTACGCGCGTTTATTGATGAATATCTCATTTTAGAAAATGTTGCTTTAAATAAAGAGGTTCTTTGTTGGCAAACCAATTTAATATTTATTAGTTTAATGTATTAATAATGATATTTTATTACCGGAATTAGTTATACTTGCATTAATAAAAACGAATGTCATTATTTCCTCTTACTTTCTACACAAGTAGAAAGAAACAATGAATACATTGGAAACATATTTTTGGTAGTAACATGATACGAAAGTATTTTATTCCAAAATAAAAACAGTTACATGATGGTTTTTTTGATTGTTGAATTAATGCTGGCAGGAATTAATCAGTACTATTTTGTGTAGTCGTAAAATTGCAAAAGTGGGTAATTACATACTCAATGTTGGAATATGCTGTAATAATAATTCACCCCAAATTATCATTATGATTAAAGTTACAAAGTTCTGTTCTTTGCATTTTAGAGAAAATCTAAAATAAAACAATGTATTTATGTAAAATTAGTGGAGTAATACACATAAACTTTCTCCAACTTTAAAAATCAATGCATTTATTAGATGTTTATTTTATCTGTTGCTTTAGTTATTACCTCTTAGGGTTTATTAAATTTTTAGAATGAGTTTACTGTTATTGAGCTCAAACTTTTACTACATATTAAGTTTTCATTTCTTGCATCTACCACTAGTCACTAGCATGATGGAAATCAGGTCTTCACTTCAAGCTTTTATCGTGTACTTAGCCTGTTGCATCTAGAGCCGCAACTATGGCAATAACCATAAATGTATGCAGGTTTTTTGTCGGATAGCCAATCCAACTAGTGGTCCCAAACGTAGTAAACACATACGGTTATAGTTTGTGTTAAACTAGTTAATGAGATTAAAGTAGTTGCTACTGGAAGTAATCAGCACAAAGTAATTACTTTACGATGGAAACCTCTAAGAAACAGATCCAAGCGCATACATTTAATTGATTTCTATATCTAATTGCTTCCTGTCTTCTTTACTTCAATGAAATAAATACAATTTCTTCACTTCTTGGCTTATGCGCGAGGGTTGCGAAACTAAAATGTTTTCGTCAATCACATAGAAATCTCCAGCATATAACAGCATCTTAATGATCATTCATTGTTGATTGTAAGTTCTTAAGTCACGTGGGAAATTCCAGCCACTGCGTAATGCATTTCTGTCCTATCTGCGCATATTATTCGTATCTTCTGCTTGATGTGTAATAACATGCTGCTAGCATCAACATCTTTTATTATCTTTTTTCTCAAACAATCGATATAAATAATACAGTGGATGGGTATACAAGTTTAATGCGTTGTTTCCTACGGATCTTCTGGATTGATAAAATTTATCGTCGCTTGAAATTAGTTCATCCTAGAGCAGCCATGACTTGCTTCGGCTTGCTTAGGAAATCATTGTAACAAAGCTTTATGTAATATATTGCAAAATTGCACGTTGGTTGCAGAAATTGCAGAAAGATGAAGAATTGTTGTGCAATTATGTATAAGTTAAAGAGAACATAATAAGAGATGAAGTAAAGTTAGTCTTGAAGAAGAAACACTTCATGTCAATCATATTCACTGAGGTTCATTACTTGGAAGAATTACAAGTAACTGTTTTACACCTTTAGTTGTTACCTAATTATATTTAGTACAGGTGTGTACATCTATAGTGAAAAGTTTTAGTTTATATTTATATATATATATATTATAGTATTGTTGATGTAAACATCTTTATTTCTATTGTTGTACAATTAGTTTCGTACTTTCGTAAAGGGCGTAGTTCTATTTGTAACTAACTAGCAGCAAATTTGTTAAAATACATTTTGCATGTATATTAAACATAAAAAATCGAAGAGCGAGCCAATCCAGTTGTAGAAGTATATGAATAAAGAAGTTTGCTGTATCATAATATTTATAATTATATTTAACCCATGTTTGATTGATTTCTCAAGAAAGAAGAAAAAGTGTACAAATGTGTTGTAAATGTTAAAGAGTTTAACAAGCGGATGAACTAAAAAACACCAATCAAAGTTGTAGGAAGGTGTAAACGTACTTCACGCAACATTTATTTACCCATCAATGCAACAACATGTAACTGTTCAAGTTCGTCATCAGTCAATAACCCATTCATCGCAATCAGTTGGTAATGGCCGAGATGCAAATTTTATTATACTTGTTTGTTCTATGTGCTAATAAGTTTTTCCAGCCGCAATGAATATATCAATTTAACTTGGAATTAATTACTTAATACTCAAATAAAAGAAAAATGCTTAATTGGAATAATTGATAAACCGTTAGAAGAACACTTGAAAAGCTTTCAATTATTCGAAATTGTGTTTTCATAAATCATTTGTAATTGGCCCAATTTACATATTAATATTAGTCTTTCAATTAACGTCCCTTATTATATAAATGAAATTACTATTAGTTGTTTATATACCAAGCTAGAATTAGTATTTCCAATTGTTTTATTTCAACGTTGTACTTTAGTGCTTCAACATGCAAATAAGCAAGTGTACCTCATGGCATTTTGATCATTTCCATTTATTCACCAGAGTCGACACCTGTTTTCATTGTTACACTAGAGAAGTTTAATGCTTTCGTTGCCATTAATGCTCGCGATTTTGATTGACGGACTTTGTAATCAGTCTAACGGTCCACAAAACAGTATACTTCACAATCGTTCATCTGGTGGTCGTTAAACGATAGGTAAAGACTGATGAATGGCTCATGCAAATCTAATGTATATGTTGAATGTGACGAATTTCGTAAATATTGTTACCTTTGGTCTCTTCCATTGGAACTGAAATGGAGGCGTTTGATGGTAAAACACCGAAGTTTGTGCTGCAGGAAAATCAGGATCTTCCCAGAGTTCGCCGCGTTTCAAACACGCGCGGCGTATTCGTTCGTATTCAGTCATCACCTGAAATGAAATAAGCTGAATTATAAGTCATTCGAATACTGGATTAAGCAATTTGTAAGAACAAAGCAAAATATTCGTTGCTCATTATGTTGCTCTTTTTGCAAACCGGGGAATGGTGTTGGAAATGTTTGCTAAATGTTAGTGATCTAGGCCAGTTTTTCTCCCAGGTATAACAAAATTCAATGCAAGCAATAAAAGCATGACGTTGTAGACAAAACATTCGCACTTTACCATACCAAGTAGTGCACAAAACAATACAATTCTGGTTTACTCCTGATGTGATCTAAGTAACTCCAACTTAAAGCTTTCAAGTAAAAATCAAAGTGTAAGAACTGATGGCTTGTATCTCGTCTTGTGTGGATAATTCTTGGAGTTTGAACGTGCCTATGTAAATATCAAGTGGTCGTCCTTGTGGTAGCGTTAAACATGGTAGATATTTTTAAATTTGTCTACTGACTGGCTACCTACATGTCAATAATATGACGGCAACAATACAGGTGTGAGCTATGCAAATAATCCGCATGAAAAGAAATAAAGATATTTGGAATGTTATTGTGGGTGGATTATCTGTTGACACAGTTGCTTTAATTCAGTGGATTGTAATATAAATATATGTTCTAGAAATCTACATCTTAATATGAATAATAATTATTAAATGTACTGTTATCCACTCTACATTATTAAATGCTCCTCATTATAATAAAATGAATATAAAAATCACATTCGTTCATTAGTCAAAGAATGCATGTGATGATATTATTCCCGCCATTGTGTGAAATGGGTGTTTATAAATTAATTACGACCAAATGGGACTCATTTGTATTTCACTTCTTTCCCAACAACTTTTCATCAGTTCTAAATCCATTTTTCAACTGTTTTTAGCAATCCACTCTTTGTTTAGCTAATGTAATTTAGCTTTATTTTAACATTTTCAATCGCTTTATAAAATAGAAACTAAAACACAGGAAGCACGAAAAACGGAAGAAAAACAAGAAGAAGAAGAAGAAGAAAATACTATTCAATTATTTTGCGTAGCTTAATGTGTACAAATCTTAGTCGAAATTTGCCATTGTTGCTGTTTGTTGCATGTTTGGCAGAGCAATAAAGCAATTTTCCACTCGTTTCCCTAAATACGTCTATCCAGAGGAATTTTCCGCTCCAGAGCGCGACCACAGAGTGCCACAAATGCACGTTTGCGACTTTAATGCATTTGCCAGTGTGGAACCAGAGCTTTGGCAAAAAGAACACACAGAATCACAAAGCGACTAATGTCCTACGACACTGCTCTTCGTGCTCGACGTATAGCGCAAGTTGCTTGTAATACAAGCAAGACAAGACGACAATCGTCGCAAACAAATTATTCAAACGTTGATTCAGCGACCGGATGCACTAAAAATAAATGTCGAGAATGACTGAACGAGCTAGTAACATTTTATCTTAGAATCAAGTTGGATTAGTTGAATTGCGAAATGATTATGTAGGCTTTGAAACTGAATTTACTCGGGAATGTTAAGTGATTACATAACTATCACTTAACTAGTTTGTGTTTGCAAATCAAGGCATTTGATTAAACTGTACCTTTAAATGCATTTGACGTGTGAATTATACATTAACACAATATTTACTACATGTTGAAGTATATTTCATTTCAAATAAAAGAACTGAAAGCTAATAATTATAAAACATAATAATCCTAGTTAAAAGAGTTGCCGACTGACTTTCTATTCTATTTGGAACAAAACTGACTTGCAAGATTGCGGTATACTTGAAATAGTCAAAATTGTAATTGGAAAAGCAATAATTGATTGCTTTCCAAAAGAATAACCTACAAATTTAAATACCGCGCGATAAATTCAAACTCGCGCATGCGCAGCTCTAAACTCACGTATCGTTAAAATCACCAAATGCGTTACAGATAAAGCAAATAATATGAGTACATTGTTGAGTATTCTCAATAATGTATTCTCAATAAATAAATGTAAATTTTACTTTACACATACTTAACTTTTTATTTTTAAATATCATGCGTGCTATAAGCTAGATTTGAAAATGTTTAACTCCATCAATATTCGTGCAAACTTTTTCGCTTTTATTCCATAACGTGTCTTTCATTTCGCTACGGTTTTCTCCGCTTGGTTTCCCCCAATTCGGCACGGACTCAAATGCGCGTTACGAGGTATAGAATATGTTAAATGCATTACCGTCTTCAAGCAGCTTAAAGGTCGTTTATACGCCCTGCGACCTCAGCAAGATCCAACAACACACCCACAACCAACAAGCCGCATCCACATTACCTGAAGGAAAGAGGAAGTGATAGATTCTCCTCGGTCATGTCCATACTTATTCAGCATAGTGTGTGGGTTAACAAGCACTAATCTCCTGAACGCTTCTATAACCATCTACAGCCATTAATTTGATTAAACTAATCTGGTAATGCTTATAATACAAGTTTAATGAAACCGAAATTACGTCTGCTTGATATTTAATTGCCTTGGACCATTATATAAACATTATGTGCGGGCATAATGTATATATATGATATAATAAAGATAATAAATGCTTTTAATGTTTATATGGTCCAAAAGCTGATGTTTGTTGGGCTTTTATACTTATGCTGCCAAGTAAATTGCAAAGAGTTAATGTTATTAAGATGATATTAAGTCGTAAATGTTATATAAAGTAGTATGTTTTGCAAGAATTAGAGCAGAAGTAAAGGGTGAGCAATCAATTGTTTTCGAGATGTTGATATTACAATAAGTTTTTATGTAGGTGCAACTTGAATGCGTCTTTCTTATAATACCAAAACTCAATTCTTATGTTGTATACTAGCCATAATTAGAATCTATAAACTATTGTTGGTTGTAATTAAGAGTTAAAGTGTTGAAAAGTTGAGTGGTAGACGTTTAAACATGAATCGAATGTAAAATGTTTACGATGGATGAGAAGTAGTCAAGAAGTAGCACATAAGTGCTTTTCACCATATCCTATCATTCGTTGCTAAGTCAATCCGCTTTCACAAGATTCCAAAAGCATTTTGCTATGATAGCGGATACTTTTATTATAATCACAATTATAACATTTGAAGCAAGTCTATTTTGAGTCAAACTTGTATGAAATTGTTTCTTCTGCAATTTACAACAATGCTCACGTTGCACACAAATTCAGAACACACTTTTGCATATTTTGTTTTGCAAACTTACCACACGCACCAATCCGATGAGTCAAGTTCACGTAAACATGAGCTTATTTCTGCTCCATTCGGAAAACCGTTTTTACTACAATTTATAGGCGCAGCTTTAAATTGCAATGCCATTGTATTTTATAGGTCTGGATATTTCTACTTGCATCAAATGGTTGATTTGAACAACTTCTTCAAGAGTCACATCGAATGCAATAGTTTACGAGTAAGGAATAATTTCTGCCATCTTGTTAATCATACAAAATTGAGATTTATAATTTTGTTATCCCAAGAGGGCAAAAAATCCAAGTGAAGCGTTTTTTTTTTTAAATAATAATACTTGTCTCATGATTGTCTTTTGTAGTAGTAATTTGTAGATATCGCGAGCACAAGTGCTCTTAAATCATTCAGTCACATCCGTTTTTTCTTTTTTTTAAATTCAATTTTATTGTGCGTGAAAAATAACGCATAAATCGAAAGTCAATTTGCCTATAAGTACCCGAATTATCCCCTGCAAGCAGGCAAGTTATCCATTCCTGCATTGAAATGAACTTGACACATCACGCACATACCATTGACCAAGCAATGATAAACTCGTCTAATAACTTCCTGGTGTTCTCGAGCATGATATTTAAAACTTGCTTGCAGTTTTTTAACACCAACCTCCTTGCATCTGCAATGCACTCTCACAGCATCCGATGCCAAGTTACCGCCTGCATGTAAGTAACAGGCATTCTAAAAATTAGTTGCAATCAAGCTGCTTGGTACGCGTGAGGACGCGAGCTGCTCGACAACATCAGAATCGAATCAACGAGGTGTACCTCGTGAGGTGCAAGTGGAATCCGCATCGTCAGCAATTGCTTCAATTTGGCGTCATCTCACACTTGCCCCAAGAAAACAAGAGCAAAAGAAACGAAAGATTATTGCGTTCATAAAACGTAGACTTGCAAATTGCAACTGGTCATCTTATTTTGGATTGATTTTTTTCCAACTAACAAAATATGTTGCAGGTTATTTCAAGCAGTGGAATGCTTTTCTTTTTATATAATTACCATCTTGGAATAAATAAATCGTATGCTGTAATCGTTCACCACATGCACGTTTTATCATTTTCGTTCATTTAACGCGTTATGCACAGGTCTGCTTGTCACGTTTGTCATAATAAAAGTCGCGCGTAATGCACATTTATCGCGCTGTTTACACAGGCCGCGCATTTGTAGCATTGTGTTAATATATCACTTTTTACCAAACAACAGCGTAAAGCAAAGAGTTAATTAGGTAACCCGTTATGAAACGTAATACAATTAGAACAGCAATAAGCACAACAATATTCATTACATTGTGTCAACCAGTTCCTGATTGCGCTTGCCCAAATCAATGTTGATTAATGAATTTAGCAGAGAGGAGAAAACTGATTGCATTAACGCCAGCAACCGGCAGCTTATCTCTAATGTAGTAACTGTATCTAGTTTAGAATGTACAGAATGTTAATCGTTGTACGTTGTGAAAACACGTCTACCACGGCATGCTAATTACCTGGTTGTAATTCAAGTGCATGCAGAGCGCGCAGAACTGCATTTCGGTGTGCTTATCAAATTACGCGCACGTTGTTCTGAAGTGAACTAAAAGTCTAATTAACTAGAAAATCCCGCACTGAAATCGAAACAAAAGGCTAATCTGTTCGCTCGACGCTTTTTTGCGTTGTCCTTATTATTTTATATACACCTGCACTAAATTAAAACGTGGATGAGAAGGCAGCGGAAGAAGAGCGGCATTAAAATAACTGAGAAAAAACTACTCGTAAACTAAATTAAAGAATGAAACATTATACAGTTAGAAGATCTATTACAGTATAAACGTTAGCACGATTTACTATATACTATATGAAATGTTGGTGTAATTCTTCTTTTATTTCGAAGCGCTAAAACCAATGTCGCCGATTTCAATCGGAAACTTGTTTGCGTTTAAGAATCAGATAATGTAGAGCTATAGTTTGGCATTTGCACTCACCATGGATTCAACGTATATATTTGTAATAAATCCCCTTAAGCCTCCTTTTTCTCCAGTGACTATTGAGAATCCAATCTAGTAATGTAGCACACAATTATTTACACCAAGCAGAAACTACCTAAATTGTTTCCGAATAACACCGCACTTCCTGATTGACAGCCTCTAATCTTGCACACAACAAGTCCATATTCACATGATCGATTACTCTTTGAATGCAAACATCATTTTCAATCAGTATCCGCTCTACACTTGATCCAGCGCGTAAGGATTTCTAATTAGCACTGCGCGCGCGGTTTGAAGCCAAACGATTCTGCGCGTACTTCTTCTTGGCGACGACTGCGTTTCGCTTTTGACTTTCGAATAAGCGAACGTATACGCGTTCGTAATCTGCTATCTCTTGGTATTCGCCTAACGTGGTGGTAACGCTACGTGGTGATGGCATTCGTCGTGGAGAGATGGTCGACGCGCGTCTTCGACTAGAAGTTGGAAGCTTCCATCGGCCAACTTCCAACTCCATTTAGTCATGAGTCGGGCGCACACTCTCAGCGAGTTCTTGCATTTTTGACCTCGATTGCTTGCAGTTAGCTGGTGCGCTGGTATCAAAGTCCGATCGACTTTTCATCAATGCGCTGCGATCTGTCGATTGGCCGGTAGTAAGCTTATCCCGTTTGGTATAGCAAGTGCATTACTCCTTCTTGTATCGCATCTTTATTCTTTAGCAACATAAGCGTGATGAGCGTATAGAATATGTGTTATTATGCACGACGCGAAATTTTGTTGAACTTGCTGACACGAGAACAATGTGTCCGAATTTCGTCGGCATCATCGGTATGCTGACGTCGTTTATTGCGCACGACAACCTCAATGCATGTATAATTTATTGCTATTTTATATCTGGTAAAAATAATGCAAAAATGTGGTATTTAATAAGTGCTAAAAAATTAAAGTATAATAAAAGTTGATGCGAAAATGATTTAGTTGTCATAGATTTGCAAAAATATGAATAATTTTTAAGTTATTTCAGCGTGAAAAAACCTGAATAAACATAATCTCAAGCTAATATACATATATCTCAATTATTTAATACTAATGCAGAGTCATTAAAAGTAAATTACAAATAATTATTATCTTACTAATAAAAATGACCTTTTTAAGCTTGTATTTATCACACTGAACCAATTTTATTTAGCGCAAATCAAAACTTTTGAAATTTAATCCAGCTTCAATATCTAACCGTAGGCAACTTTAAATGCAGCTTAAGTACATACGCTGAGTACATTGAATTTCAGAAAATGTTGATCGAGTAAAACAACCAGGTAAAACAGGTGTTTGCGGTGTCTACCATGTTTGCAAAGAAGGAGCCCAAAATGTTATCCCAGCAAATCAAGATGGAATCAAGCCACGTGTTGTTCTGTCGTGTCAAACTGTTCCAATAAATAATCCATTAGAAACTTAGTTAATTTATTCTAAATAGACGTTTCATTCACCTAATGTAACTGTTGCATTTTCTACTTGTTGGGTCGCAGCAAACAATTCATATCCCACTTGAGATGCAAATAACGTCAATGTTAAAATGCGTTGTGAGACCATTTTCCGAAGTTCCCACGTTGAAAACTCGACCATTGTTAGGACATGCGTACATGTTCCTTCCAAAAGTTTTAGGAGGTAATATACTGTCGAAATTTGAAATATAAATTTATATATAAATATTATGGTTAAAGGCACATATAATATAGAACATTTTACGGAAGCAATTGAAGACATTTCTAAATCCTTGGGGACCATATTTAAATTACGTTTAGGAGGAATTGATATGTTAGTTACATTAGATCCTGAAGATGCTAAAACCATGTACAGAAATGAAGGAAAGTACCCAATACGACCTCCATTTGAAGCACTCATTAAATACCGACAAAATGCATTCGGGAGTGTTGGTGTGGTTCCAGGAAATGGTACAGAGTGGCATAAATTCCGAAGTAGTGTCAATACCCTACTGAAAACTCAAACAGTAGATCACTATCAAGGTAAACTAGAGAAGGTGGCAGAAAAGTTTGTTAACTACATCAAGAGAAAAACAGATAGTAATGGAGAAATGGAGGATATTTATTATCATGCTCTACTTTACGCAATCCAAGGTTTGTCGCTCGAAAATTTATATTTTCTTACGTATATTGAATAAATTATTTTAGCAATCTCGTTGGTGAGTCCAGGATATGAATTCGATTGTTTGTCACAAAACTCTACAACAGATGCCAATAGAATAATTGAAGCAAGCATGCATTTTATGAACGGATTACATTCAACGCTAATAGGATTTCCTACGTGGAAAGTTTTTAAAACAGATGGCTACAAAAAGTTAGAATCATCACACAATACCATGAAAGTAATATTAGGCAAATACATCAAGAAACATTACGAGGACTACAAGGAAAACAAAGAACAAGTAAAAGAAATGCATCCGTTCGTATATGAATCATTAGCCAATGAAAAACTTAATTGCAACGATACTCTACTTGTTGCAATTGAGGTTTTTCTAGGTGGGATTGATGCAACGGCAACTACAATTAGTTTCACTTTGTGGTATTTGGCACAAGACACTGATCTACAAAACAAAGTATTAGCTGATAAAAGTGATGAGCTTTTGAAAGCCTGTATTAAAGAAACATTAAGATTGAAGACAACGGCTGGAGCAAATAGCAGATTCTTATTGAATAATGTGGAAATTGGAGGGTACTCAATTCCAAAAAATGTAAGAAAATTGTACTGGCATCTAAGAGAATGTTTCATAATGGGATGTTGCAGACTTTGGTGATGTCGTTTGTCTCAGCCATGGGAAAACGAGACGAGTGTTTCAAAAATGCTTCAAAATATTTACCAGAAAGATGGTTGCGACCGAATAAAGGAAATATTCATCCATATGCATCGTTACCGTTTGGTCATGGTGCCAGGATGTGTCCCGGTCGCCGAATTGCTGAAAATGAAATAGTAATTCTATTAAGACAAGTACGTTATTTTGTAATTAAGATTATTACACTTTTAATTCAAAAGTGTCGATAATATGTCCATTTTTGTTCACAGATTATAATTAATTTCCGCCTATCAACTACAAATACGGCAACAGATATTGGAATGATCTACAGAATGAATAGAATACCAGAGACAAAAATTAACATCAATTTTCACAAGCGGGAACAATGGCCATAAATTGATAACAAAATGTCTTTATTATATACATAAACTTCTGTGCCAGAATACGTCGTATGAAATTCGGTGTACAGTAATTTTAATCTTACAGCAATGCAAGTTACAACTGTCCTAATCATGTTCTTTTAACATAGTTATACATCTGCGTGGTTAATCACAAGCAAGGAAGTCAAATGTGAAAAGTAACATACAATTTCTCAATAACTTGTGTACAAATTCCCTATGATATTATCCGTACGTTGGCCATAAAAGTAAATGTGTTGCTCTCAGAATTTAAATTTTTGTTTTATTTATATTTTGTACAAAGTGTTTAAAGCTGACAGCTTGTATCTTTTTTTTAGTCTTCAATTGAGTGATTATGATCCCCAAATGGTATCATCAAATAAATATATTTTCGTCACGTCGTCCCTTAGTTTCTTTCTATATAAAGGTTCTATATTGTCGATATTGTTCCAATTCAATAAAAATACACATAACAAATTGTATGCGGTATATAATATTCCTAATCAACACGCGGTTGTTAGCGAAAAGGGTAGTTTTCAACGGGAATTATTAATATACATGAAAATGTTAAATTTTCGCAAATTTCTCTCCCCTTTCGCAACTCAGCATGTGTTCAGCGATAAATAATCTACACTGTAGATTCTACATGATATTAAGATACAAGACAACACACAACGGTAATGATACGATATCGTTTATCATCTCCACATCAATCGTTCCAACACAATTCGGCCTATTTATCTCTATACACAAAATATAAAATATACCAGAATATATAATATTTAGAAGTAGTTAATATTTCATAATCGTATTTGTATTATAAAATCTATACAAGTGACAATAGCTTAATTTTATATATAAATTTATCTTTGTTACTTTCTACAGTTAAAATTCTATTTTGGTTCTAGTGTCTTAATTTACTTTATACTTTTCCACCGCAAATGAACCATCACTCAACATTGTAAAAAGATGTGTGTCAAGCACAATTTGAAGGAAAAATGATTACAAACATTTGTCATGGAACTTTTACGATACAATTTTGAATGTACTCGTTTTCAATTTTAAACAGCGTGAATTGGTCGGAATGCTTATAGAATTTCAATTAGAATTAAATCAACAAAACATAAACTGAAAATCTAAATCTGATTATGTACATACAACAACAAACACAATTAACATGATAAATTCTAGTGCATTGAAATTACTCGTTATATTCAATTCAGATTAAATAAAAAATCAAATAGGTCGTCATTAAAATAGATGGTGCGCACTGGTAACAAGGCACCTAGATGTCCTTGTTGACAAAACTCCGGAGCATTTTATCACTGCACACTACACAGTAGTCACTGATTTCACTAATCACACTGGATCTTAACTTTAAATGTATCAATTAGGTATACATAAAAACAAGCAATAATACACATGTAGACTGTGTCTTTGGTTTGAAGTACTCATGCGATTCGTTTTAAAGCCAAGGCGGCCTAGTCATGGAGTCGTAGGGCTGACGAATGCTCAACGCAGGATGATAACCAGATGCTGCGTACGCACCTGGTGGCAGCAGTCCTTGGTGCAGAACACCTGCCTGCAAATACTGTAGATATTGTGGGGAACTGGTATCCATAAGCGGGGCTTGGTGCGGTGGCATGAATGGCCCGGGAACCCCAGGAATGGGATAACTAGGTGGACGTGCTTGCGGCGCACCAATAAATGGATAGGACGCCGTTGATGGAGCGGATACAGATGCGGAACTGGTAGCTTGATGTGCGGGTGCACGAGCCGTATTTGACTTTTCTACATTTTCAGGCGTAGATCGGTGGTGCGCCGCAGCTGCAGCGGCCATATAGTAATTTGAAGGCGTAGACCGGAAATCTTCCAGGAAGTTTGGGTAGGAATCCTTATCGCCATACAAGCCAGGTGGAAGAGAAAGACCGGTTGTACTAGGCCCAAAGTTGAATGCGCTACCAGGCACAACGCTGGCGGTTTTTAAGGAAATGGCACTGGGTTCCATTGAAGACGTTGACGTTTTGAGGCCGGCATAGGACTGGAAGCCTTGACCCGCGACGGATGGAGATTCATTATTAGCTGGAGGATTACCTAAATGACATTGCCAATTATTTAGATCGCTACTTTCAATAGAAACTAATTCGCACTTACTTGTTTGTTGCTGTTGAGCTTGTGCAGCGGCAGCTGCAGCTGCTGCAGCTTTAGCTGCTTTAGTCATCCTCTTCTTTTTCGGTTTTGGTTCTGAAGCTGCCGGAGCTGGTGCGGGAGCAGGTTGTTGCTGTTGTTGCTGGTGCTGCTGTAGTGCGGGTTGATTTTGCGCCATTGGCACTTGTAAATCAGCCATCTGTCGCTGATACATGTTCGGATGTGACTGCATTCCATACGGTGGCATCGAACTCGTTTGAGAGAACATTGGAAGAGTAGAAGTGCTTGTTGCAATAGTTTTACCAGCAAACATATGTTGTCCTGGTAAATTTTTGTCGGAATAATACGATGGAGGCGGTGGATTCCCTTGCAACCCCAACATTCGACTTTCTTCATTTGGATATCTATCCACTATATGTGATAATCCTCGCAGAGACAAAGATTGGTCCATTTCCAATTGTCCTGAACCGCCATGGTAAGTGGGCCTTGAAATTCCCACATCAGGCTTAAAAGTATTCGATGGATCACTCGCCTGAGCCGGAGCTACTTGAGCCGCAAGACCCGTCGGTGCAGGCGCTTTGTAATTACTCACATTCAATGCACTAGCATCCCGATAACGTTGCTGTTGTTGTAAAGTCTCGGCTTGGTTTGAACTTGCTACTCCAGGCTGCTTATAGGGATGTGTTCGTTGTAAATGCAAATTTATATCAGTACCAGTGTACCCCATGTTTGTATATTTAGACATATCAATTTTGCGAGATTCATCCAGCGAACCCATTGTTCCGATTGGATCCAACGCCCCCCTACCAGCAGATGGTATATTAAGTGGAGGATACTGGTGTCCTGCGTCGGAATAATTGTAGGGAGAGGGTGCAAATTGATTCGTTGGTACTGTTTGTTGAGGAATTTGCTGAGATATTTGCTGTGTAGGTTGAACTTGCGCATTTAATCTAGGCTCTGGGATATTTTGATGAATGTATTTCGGAGGTTCCCGTGAGGGATAATTTTGTGCACTAAGTGGCTCCTCATAAGTCCTCTGTGGCGCCTGTTCAATTTCACTATAAGCACGTTTCTTAACTGGATATGAGTTGTTTGTTTGCTGTAGTTTTGGCTCAGCTGCTTTGAAAGGTTCCACATTCGGTGGAGGTTGTTGTTGTCTGCCGTAGTCCAAGGAACGATATGCACTAGGGTCTAATTGCGGTGGCTGATTTTGTTGCAATTGCTGAGCACCATACAGAAACTTGTCTTGCTGCACATTAGGTGCCAAATTAGAAGGAACTTGCTGTTGTGGCAAGTGTGTTTGTTGTTGTTGTTGTTGTGGCGCCGGAAGCATTTGTTGCGGTGGTTGCTGTTGAAGATGTTGTTGAGGGGATGGTTGTTGAATTTGCTGTGGGGACGGTTGCTGTGGTTGGAGCGGAGAATGTGTTTGCCCTTGCCTCGCATAAGCGTCTTGCACTTGTTGCACCGCTGGCGAATTTGGTTGCTGATAATGCTGCTGCATGTCAATCGGGGATGGCTGATTCTGAACGATCGGTGATGCCTGTTGACTCATGAGTGGCGACGGTTGTTGTGATTGTGGCTGCTGTGACACTGGCGAATTGTGATTTTTAACTTGATATTGGTCCGTCAAAGGCTTGTTCGTGTCGTAGTATGAAGACGCACTAGATTCAACATTGTAAGGCGGTGTCGGGTTGTTGGTAGAATAATTGCTTGGCTGGTAGTACGAGTTACTGTACGAATAATTGGCATTCTGTGTTGTTGGCGGCGCGTACACGTGTTCCGAGTATTGTGTGTAAGGCGATTGCGGATTGTCTCGCGGACTGCAAGCCTTGTCGGGGCTGCTCTTCGTAGAAACGGTGTCCTGGTAAAAGCCAACACGAATTTGCCCATTGAAAGGATACGTGGATGATTTAGGCGATGCATCAGGAAGCGGAGAGCGCAAACTAGGTGATGCTACAGGTGACTTATGCAATGGAGACGGATACGGCGCCGGATATGATCCTATTCGCTCCTCAATTCCCACTCGTGGCGAATCCATATCCTGGGAAAATGATGACCGCTCTGACATACTGCTGCCAGTACTGACCTTCCGCTGCCTTGGCACTGGCTGTTCACTCATCAACGGACTGTCTGGATTTGGCGATGATTCTGGTAAAATAACTTTGCGTGTTTCCTCCTTCTTATCCATCGTATTCTCTATCGGCACTGTCTTCTCTTCCTTCAGATCGGTTTTCTTAGTCGCTGATTGCAGCTTGGGTCCACCGAACGCTTTAAACCAGGCACTTAGGTTGGGGGTAGCGGTCCCCGGACTGTTGTCTAACTTTGGTGAGTCCGCTTTCACCTCCTCACATTTCACGTCGTCTTTGTTGTCATCCGATGGCAACTTATCATCTGATTTCTTATCAGTCTCAGCGTCCTCATCTTTTTTGACATCGTCGTCGATAAACTTATGTTTACCAAAACTATCCAACACCGAACCGAGACTCAATTTAGGCGCACTGTCGTCTGTCTTCACAATTAATGAGTTTTTAGTGTCTTTTATTTTAGACAAGGGGCCAAGTGGAAAAATTTCTTCCTGCTTAGCGTCTTTATTTTGCACATTCGTTATAAGATTACCTTTGCTTTTACCTGGCTGCAGACGATCAATTGTTCGTTGCACTTCCTTCCGCCTGAACAATTTCGTTGCATTCATCGGCCGCTTTTTCGCGTTTGAATTGACATTCAAAATACCACTATTAGAATTGCCATTATTCGAATTAGTGGACGTATCATTGGCTCCAGCTTCCTTCCGCACAGCGGAGGAGACATCGACTTTTTTCTTCTCCAAATCAGATGATTTGTTTGTGCTGTTATCAAAATCATCCATACTAGAGAACGCTGATGGAGAATTTGTTGCCGAACTAAACTCCTCAAACTTTGGGGTATCATCTAACCACTTGTTGATATCCTTCAGAGTTTGTTCTGTGGCCAATGAAAGTGCATCAAACTTCTTGGAATTATTGGCGGTGTTAACCGCCTTTTTGCTCTTTTCTTTCTTTTCAGACTGTACACTATCAGCAGTACTATTATCCTCATCAAAAAGATCTTTGGATTTCTTCTTCTTATTTATTTGAAGTTCTTTCTTTTTGGCGGTTTTCGGTGTTACATCCTTCTTAGGATCCGGTCGGGTTTCCTTTGGCTCATTCGGAAAGTCATAAACTTTTATATCCTTTTCTTTTTCCACCTTTCTTAACTTAGTGAGATCACTCTTCGCCTTCAATTTTTCGATCGTTTCCCTTAGTGTGTGATGCTTGTCTTTTGGTCTAATAGGATCATTTTTCTCAGACTTGTCTTCTTTAAACAACTCTTTCCATTTATCATGTTTCGATTTTGGCTTGTCTCTCACATCATCATTAGATGTTGACGATTTCTTATGCTTCGGTGGTGAAACTTTCCGCATACTTTCTGGACTTGAAGATATATCAGTTGGCGGTGGACTGCTACTCCATCGTTCAGAACTGCGGCTACGGCTTATGCTTCTACTACGATTTCGCGTTCTACTGCGACTTCTACTCCTACTTCGACTACGACCCAAAGACGTTTTTCGTTTCACCGCTTTCTTCTTGGTAGGCTCCTTGAGAATTGATTCCTTGTTATCACTTGTTCTAGATTTATGTTTTTTCGGACTATCCACTGAATCCCTTTTATTTAATTTTGATTCGATTTCTTTTGATTTCTTAGGTTTGATCTTATCTTTTTGAAATTTCTTATCCCTACTCTTATCATCTGCTTTATTTCTGATTTTCGAGTCTTTTTCTATAGTAGGTTTTCGTACTTTGGCATCTTTTTCGTCCGTTTTACCTTTGCGATCATCTACATCATCAAATTTCCGCTTTTTTGCCTTTTTAGGGCTCATTATTTCTCTATACTCGTCCTTCAACCGTTTATTCTCCTTTTCTTTATCTTTCTCCTTCTCCTTCTTAGTGATTTTCATTTTCTCTTTCTTGTCCTTTCTTTCTTCCTTTTCTTTTTCCCTTTCTCTCCTATCATCCCTCTCTTTATCCTTCTTTCTATGAACTTTCTCATCATCTTCATCGGGATCTTTTGATTTTTGTTTTGGTTTCTTCAGCTCAGGACTCGTGGACTTCTTCTTTGGAATTTCAGTATGCTTCTTCTTTTTGTTTTTATCCGAATCCGGAAATTCTACCGCAATTTCATCATCGGATGAAGTAATTTGGTCCAAATATCTCGATACAGAGCGATTGAAAAAGTCCAATACAGTGTCAACCATTTCAGAGTATTCTGCAATCAGAGTTTATTATTATAAATGGGTTAGAAAACCCACCAATTAAAACTCATTGCCACCAAACAATTTACATGCTTGTATTAACTTAGCATGCATTAACTGGAAGAATATGATAAAAAAAAAACAATCAAAGATAGAAAATAATTGCATTACCATTCTCCACACCATTGTAAAGTTTACAATTATTGACAATAAGTTGAAAATCGGTCCTAAACTTCGAAAAAGTTTTGTAATGACCGTTTTCAAGGCGTTCTTCCATTTTCTGTAAATCCATAGGTTTACGAATAATGGAATAATAATTCGGTGCATATTCCTCTTCAACTGGATTAACAAAAGGCCAAGCATCTTCATGATCTTTAACGGCATCAAGAATTTTATGAAGTCCGGTTTGTAGATCTTCCTCAGATTGACTAAACCTGAATTATATTGATAACATAGAAGTCACAACAAGATTGCACTGTTAAACACTTACACCTGCGACGTTTTCATTTTCTTCTTGTGTGGATTTGCAACCGGCTCAATGAGTATTTGACCGGTTGCTGACGCCAACGAATTGTTCGTTTGCCTTCCAACAGATTTGACATCCTTAGACTTCGTAGGAGACGCATGATCTAAAGCACAAGTCATATAAGTAATATTCATTTATGTATTTAAATTAAATGTTTACAACGCTACCTCCGGGCCCCTCTTTGTGCTTGTGTTTCTTATCCTTAGATTTGCCCATTTCATACCGACTTTCTGGAAGATATTCAATTAGGTCGGCAGATCTCGTTTCCAGCCTGCTGCTTATCTCCTGCCGTTTTATGTCCTTTTTTATCAAGTCAGCGTAATAATCTTCACGTATAAGAAAGCTTTCTTCCTGCAAAAGATAAATATTTACTATCCTAACTTTATTAATGGACGATTGTAAAAACAATTACCTTCGCAACGCGTTTAGCTTCAAGTAAACGCTTACGTGCTATAGTTTCCTTTTCCAGAAATAATCGCGGTAGCTCCGGTATAAAATTTTTCCTCAGGGTTTTATACAAAGATTGCTCAGCCTTACACTTCGAGTTCTCAAACTTCTTAGCCAATTGTGACCAATCTGTTATAGTAAAACACACCACTTGCCAGATTGGATTCTCTGTTTTTGGAAAGTCTTCCCTGTAAAGTCTGGTCCCATAAAAGTACCAATAAGCAGACTTCTTTGCATCGTAACCTATCGGCTCTATTCTAAGACTATCTGCCTCTAGGTTCTTAAGCTCGTCAAGTACGTCAGGTGCATCCAAACGATATTCACACAACTGATAAAGTATTTCAACTTTAACGCGTAAGGGCAACAATTGAAAATCAATGTCGGTGTTGAACGGATTCAGAATGTCGTATTCTTCGCATTTTTTACGGAATAGTCGCCGCAAAAACATCTGATAATTAAATAGAGAGATGTCATGTTCATGCAGACAACCTTTCAGCAACAAAACAATAAGTTCTTGCAACCATGATGACTCTTCAGTGCCATCAGTTAGCAAAGCCTCCTCCAGGTCCTAAAACAAATGAAGCGTGTTAGTATGCCCACCAGGTTCATACTTGGAAGTACATACTTCAATATCAAAATCAAGGAGTTTAAAAGCAGTACGAAACAAGGAACAGAAGTGAGCAATACTTGGAACCTCCCACCATGACTGTATATCTACAAAATCGGACGTTATCAGGACGATGCTAAATATTACGGATCGTGTTCTTAAAGAGGTGTAATTGATATGTATTATTCAAGCAGTATTTATCGCTATAGTTAACAATAAACACACCTAGGATGCTAATGAAAGTTGGAAACATAACCTAGACTGTAATCAATACACAAGTGATTCCTTCAAATCATGTTTAGCTCCATAATTACTACACAAATTAAATTTCCATACATTACTCTCATCACACGGTTCCGTTACTATTCATATTGGGGCGCGAACGCATCGCGTTTTGATATTTAGCAACGATATTCGGTGCCTGTCATAATAGGGACTACAAGAATGGTAATTCCCCATCGGGAAGGTTTCATATTCGATGCACAGACTCGATTTCGCTGGGTTATTTCCTTAATTGCGCCCAAAAATCACACTCAACCCATTGCCCTCGCTCAGGGGACGCTAGCGGACACTTGGCTTCGCGTCTAGACAAGCAATCGTCTCCGGGACGTACGGACGAGCCAAAGCCGCCGAGCGTTCGTGCCAAACTGCGTTGCTGATTTATTTGTATACAACGCTCAGCTCCTCCAAAAGCCTCTCTTCGTGCACTATCATAACGCCGCCTTTGGAAGCGGAAGTTGAACCGAGAGCGACAACCGCTGCACGAGCAGCGGCGAGCGGCACAAACTCGTCTGCCGCCTCTGCCGCACTTGCGCGCCTTGTACGATTAGCGCCTTGTTTCGGCTTGTTCCTTTTGCGTTGACAGGTTCACATCAACCAATCGCTATCATACTTTTAAAAACGGTTCTTGCGTTTTGTAGCGCATTGCTGCAAGTACTTTCTTTTTGCTTTCCGAAACTCAATTACAGCAAGTAATAATTAGCAACATCATAAATTAGATACATGATTGAAGCTTTCTTGCAAAGTAACGATATGTAGGGATGGTAGCGTTACAGAAAATTAGAAAATCTAATTTTGAACACCAAGCACCTGGTGTTCACTTTAGAAATTGATTTATTCAATCGAAACTTTTGCAGCCGCGTGGTGGCGTCGTCGCAGTTTGATTTGGGCTCTAACCTCCGTTGTTTTGTTGACAAACATTAACAACCGGTTATAATTATTTATTAAAATTATTTATAATTATTTTTTTGCTTATTTTGGTATTTATTATGTCGTCTTCCAAGCCTGATTTTCCTCTGGAAGCAGTTAATGTGAATGGTCCAGCGTATCTCAGGAATGCATTGCTTAACTGCACAGATCCTCTGAAAGCCATTGAACAATTTCAAGTAAGATTCCTTAATCATTACGTCAAATCATATGTAGGCTTAGTAAATTTCTAGTTTCAAACTACACACTAATATTATTTGCAGTTGACGAATGGAATTCTGCTTCCTTCACTTCGCCCAATGCTCCCCCTACTAGATTTGCATGGGGTTCGTCGACTTGATTTTCACACATCCGTGGTTGAAGAACTTCGCGAAAAACTAATCTCACACATTAATGAAATTGGTGCCAAAACGGGACCTGAACGCGACAAGAAACTCCACGAATTGTTGGTGAAAAGCTTCCCAGTTGTGAAAGTAAAATCTTTAAGACCCATAGTTATGTGCATCTTGAGAAACATCCCTACAATTGAAGATAAATACCTGAAAGTGTTAGTCAGGGACAGGGAACTTTATGAAGACACAGATACAGAAGTAAAGAGGCAAATATGGAAGGATAATCAATCTTTATTTGGAGATGAAGTGTCACCTCTCCTCAGCCAATACATTGCTGAAAAGGAAAACATTTTGTTTGATCACCAGAATAGCAGTACACAATTCTTTGGGCCATCTCCAAAAGTTAGGCGCCAAGGAGAAGTAGTACAAAAATTAGCACACATGATTGGTACCAGTGTGAAACTCTATGATATGGTTCTGCAATTTTTGAGAACGTTGTTCTTGAGGACAAGAAACGTTCACTATTGCACCCTAAGAGCTGAATTGCTTATGGCTTTGCATGATCTGGAAGTTCAAGATATCATATCTGTAGATCCTTGCCACAAATTCACATGGTGTTTAGACGCCTGCATTCGCGAAAAAAATGTTGACATCAAACGATCCAGAGAGTTGCAGGGTTTCCTAGACAATGTCAAGCGTGGTCAAGAGCAAGTTTTAGGTGACTTGTCAATGACACTGTGCGATCCATACGCAATCAATTTCCTCGCAACATCAGCGATAAAAATTCTTCTAGTCTTGATAAACAATGATGGAATGCCAAGAGACAATCAGATCTTAATTTTATTATTGCGTATGTTGGCATTAGGACTATCTGCTTGGATTATGATTGATTCACAGGACTTCAAAGAGCCAAAACTAGACAGTCAAATCGTGACGAAATTCATGCCTGCATTGATGACATTAATTGTTGATGATCAAGTTCGATCACTATCTTCTAAACTACCACATGATGAACGTGAAGCTGCAATTACACTCATTGAGCACACTGGATCAGTGCCAGATGCAGTTGAAGCATACATTCAAGAAAGTCCAGTGGCAAGTATTCTTGCAATGTATTACACAGTACATATAGCAAGGCAAAAGGATAAAGTTGGACTGCTTAGAATTCTGACAATTTTGGCGAATTGTAAGGAAGATCGAGCATTTGAAGATCCATTCTTACACTCCTTGGTTTATCTTCTGATTCACATGCCAGAGGAATTTACTGCTCCAGCGTTTTGCACCGGACTATTTGATGAGTTCTTCTTTGCTGGTTTGCAAAGGGATAATGTTACAAGACACTTATTGAAGTTGTTGTGGTACATTCATCCGAAACTTCCAAATAATAGAACACAAACTTTAATTAAAGCGCTACAACCGACGCATCAACATGGAGAAAAAGTTCATGTGCTGTACCAATCTCTTCAGGATAAGATTAACACGCAACAACAAGAGGAAATCCCTACTGATATGGATATAGATTCAAATTCGCCTTTAATGAACGTGCCAACACCAGCACCCTACCATCACACAATTTAAGTATATAGTGACCAAATGAGGTATAGCGTTTTATTATATTTTGTTAAGCATGTTTGAATTCGTATATATTTGTTATTATACTGTTTACGAAGCGATGCTAAGTGCCAATTTCAAGAGGGGAGTTAATTGTTTTCTACTTAATTTGTAGTTCCTCTGATGAAATAGATGAACTTTATCTATATCACAGCGTATTCGTTCTGCCTCGAATTTAGTTACTAACATCTCCTCGATTTTTTGCCGCTCTTCAGGAGAACTAGAATATATAGCTATATCACGTGTAACATTTCCATCCTCCACATTCAAACCCATTACCAAGACCGTTTTTGTGTTATTGTCACAACTGAATTTTGCAAGTGCTTCTTTGGCATCACATCTTCTTAAAAACGACTCCACCAACATTGGCAAACCAGGAATATATACATTACCAACTACTTTCATGTCCTTGTATAATAATTGTTCAGTTGTCAACTTGTCAATATTCCTGTGAGCATTATATATTTCATCAAATAGCGCTGAACGCAATTTTGAATTGTTTGGTTCTATTGACAGAGCCTTTTCCAACATTTCTGCAATTTCCAAATCTAATGGTTTCACTTTTCCTGCCTCTTCCAAATATCCAATTGTATCATAAGTTATTACATCTAGAAGGACAATAATGAATGTAAATGAAGTGTTGAAGTAATAAATAACAAAATTTCTAACCATATAACATTCCTATTGCTTCAAGTGACAGTAAATTATTAAAATCATTAATTTTCTTGCCAATTAAAGTACAACAGGATCCAACCAGCTGAATGTCCTTCTGAACATGTTCATCCCATACTTCGGAAGAATCTATAGATCGATGATCAATAATTTCTGTGACTGATGGTTTCAAAAAGTTGTTTGCAGATGATAGTATGTGATGATCTACCAGTGTCATCGAGAATTGATATTGACTTTGCACATATTCTATAGCAAGAGAATCTCTGTAAAAATATACTACAGCATTGAACACAAATAATAATGAACACTTTACCTGTATATGAGATGCTCACGTGGAATATTGTACTTTTCTAACAAATAAATATTTTCTACCCTTATTGGAAACAACTTTGATGTTTGGCTAATTATAGGTATTACAAATATGTTTTTGTACTTCTCTAATGTTGAATAATAGAAGGCCAAAACAATTGATGAAACCATAGAATCCAAATCACAGCTCTCATTTCCCATTATAGCATGGATGAAGGCACCAGATTTTAATGAATTCTTGAAATAGTAAAATATCTTTTAGTTTTTCAGCTACCACTCTAGGTATCTATGTTTACCAGATTTTCCGATGTATGCTTCAAGTATTCTAACAACTTCATTATGCTGATGTTTCAAATCAATTTAAATGTACAGAAAAGAAGATTGGAAACTCCAATACAGCTGATTTAGAAAGGTTATTTACAATTAATTTGTGTAGACAACTTATTATTGGAAGTAGAAACTTTAAAATCTTTACACATAAAATATTAGCTAGTCAAAAATAATTTCTGCACTTCGTTTTTCTCCTTTCACCCACTACCAACAGACAACACGACCCAGGTGAATAAAATATATATTATTACATGTATATTACCTTTCCGCCAAAAAGTGATTAAATTTCACCACCACAACTTCTCCAAACAAATCCATTGCATTTATTCATAGATCATACAACAAAAATCCCTGCAGCTTAAAAACTGTTTTCAATCAAATTTTAACAATAAATTGAGAGATTGCAACAACCCCACATATTTGCACCCATAAAAATCACCCTTAAGTCTACGCTAAAAACGCAGTAAATAAAGTATGCAATACTCCCACCAACAGCCTAGTAGTAGTAGTAGTTGCCTTTCTCATAAAAAATCATAACAATTTTAAAGTTTTTACACTCTAAACCATTCCAGTGGAAATGCAAGCACCAAGTTTCGTATAGCGCCTGCATTTGATTGAAAATTCTTACATTAAAATTTATTAATATTTAGGTACTACCTAGGTATGAAAGTGTCCTATAACTTTTGGCGTTAAATCCTATGTGAAAGACTAACGTGAGATTTGAAAACTTAATATAACTGTACAAATTTAGAAATTACTCAGTTGAAAACCTACTACCTACATCCTCGGTGTGCCAAGCGTAGGCCAAAACATAAAGACCATCACAAATATAGATAAAAGGAATACAAATTAATCGATAAACCGTGTAAGAAATCATTGTTACAATTTAACTAAAATTGGCCAAGAATTAACCGCGATTTCTCAACTCCTGTATTCGATCACATGATGGTAATTTTATGTTCTGAGCATTCATAAACAGTTCGCGGTCCCCAAAGTTCTTCGCTTTCCATATCATGGAATCTCCTATAACAAACATAACACGGCATAAGAAATATATTCTCAAGAAATAATACAATCAAAGTAAAATATACTGTAGAAGCCGTAATAATTCTACTCGACGCATTCTTATTTATTTCGCTATGTTATTATATTGCCATCTGCGTCTTCTACGATATGTACATACACAAAACGCCAATAAAGTGGAAAATAAGAGAAATAGATATGTACCATATACCGAATATGATGTAGCATAGTATAAAACACCTAGTAAAAGGCACTTACTGTAGTTCTTCTCTCGATAACACGAATGACGCAAGTTCGTCATATATTCTTCTTCTATTGAAACTTCCAACCGCCTTACGGAGCCTTGATAATCGGAATGGAACGTTTCTTTGACATAATATTCAACACCAAGATTGTGTGTTTTTCGAATAATTGGATATTTCCTGTCAAAATTAAATTTTATAAAAACACATCGATTAATACAATTACCACAATTCCTTTGATACTTACAAAGATTGCTGCAGGCTGTATGCAGGATCGGAAATAAAAATACTTGACGCCATCGAAAGTAATATCGCAAACAGAATTGGCATTATTTGGTACAGCATGGTGTAATTGGACTGATTATGCTGTAAAATAAATGTCATTCAATGCAACATTCGTAATCGATGCTTCGATATTATAGACACTACTTACTTCTCTATGCGATCCATGACCATCTGCGTTCTGATTATGCCTCTGGAACCTACCAGTGCGCCTGACGTATACATTCGAATTACCACCAAAGAACATATTAAACAGTTCATCAGGAGTTGCATCAGCTTCAAACCCACGCGAATATGAATACATATTGCCCCTGCTTTGTTGACGGCTCATTCTCTCCTCATCAGAACCAAACATATCATATTGTTTCCTCTTCTCAGCATCTGTGAGCACAGCCACAGCATTACCAATTGCCTTGAATGCTTCAGCAGAACCAGGAGCTTTGTTCTTATCAGGATGTAATTGAAGAGCCAACTTCTTGTAAGCCTTCTTGATGTCAGAATCAGTTGCATCTTTGCTCACACCTAAAATCTCATAGTAGTCCTTACATTTCTTTACTCTTGTTACAGCCTCCTTCTGATCAGATGTGAACTCAGGTGCAGCTGGTTTCTCGGGTTTAGCCTGTGGCTTCTCTCTCCTCTTTTCAGCATCATTGGTAGGTGCCATAAACTGGATTTTCAACAATAAGTCTGACCATAAAAACACATTTGAAGTAGAAGTAAATAACATGACACGGGCATCAATTAAAATAGGAAACAACTAGCTATTATTACGATATAATAGACTGACTACCTTTAGCTTTCTGACTGGGGTACAATCGTTCCGCCTTCTGCAAGAATTTTTCAGCTTTATCACGATTCTTTTCTTTGATGTACTTCTCGGCCAAATCTAAGCAACGATCAGCCTCGTCTTTGTTCACTTCCATAGTGGATAAGTCAAATTCTTGTCGTTAGTACCTATTGTATCTACTTCGTACGTGCTCTGCGGAAATATCGCGAGCCACACAATTTATCGAGCGCAACTGTCGATTATGCGAGAAACGTCACAAGTAGATCGTCATTGCGCGTGCGTCGTACCCATTTTTGCAAATTTTCTTCAAATTCTTGGCTAATTCACTAATTCGAAAAGGGTCATTACTTATTGTTTACTGGTAAATCGATTTAATGTATTGGTCAATACGGTCGATTTCTAAATAAGTTAATAACAGATATTAATTTAGAAATAAAGGAAAAATCGATACGACAAGCAATGACGTGTTCTTTAAATTAGATCATGTTAGATCGTGCGTACTGATGACACATATTAATATAAGAATGATAAGAATCGGTTATAATAGTTGATAGGTAGGTAATCTTTATATTTATTTTCAAAAAAGGGCTTTATGACTAAATTCATATTCTCAATAATAATATACAAATATGATTAGCAGCCTGAAGAAAATAATAAAAAGAAAGTGTAAAACAGGTTCTAATAATAATTCTAACGATATTGAGACAGGAAAGCATGATTGCGGATTCCCGGGTAAATCTGACGTAGAACCTACCATCTTTATCTACTATAATCGACAATTATCATTTTCTTTACAATTCTGAGATAATTTATTCCATGAAGCATATTAAACAACAATTATATTTCAATCATTACTAGAATTAGATTAAACTCACAAAGATGGGTATGGTTGTATCGCAGGATGATTAGTAATTTCTGTACTTTTTACAATTATATATATTATTATTGAAGACTCTGTAATTTATTAGCCTAATAAAACGAACATATCGAAAGTTACAAACAAACCATTTAAGCAAAGAGTTAACTTTTGGGCGTTGGTTCGCCTTTGTTGAAGGAAAAAAAAAAACAAAGCTTTAGGCAATGTATTATTCGTGCATCCTCGGGCATATTCCTGCGGCATGTTTCCAGCATTTGCAGTGTGCGAATATGGCACAGCTTCAAGATTACGTGCAAACACGTCAAGTATTATAATTACCATTTTCTTTGACTTATGTTTTTGCCATATCTTTATAGAAAGCAAAGTTTTGAGCCGCGTTTTACTACCACATCCACAATTACTACGAAAGATTTGCACATGAGTGTGAGCGAATTGGATTTCTATAGATTGTGTTGACTTTCAAGAGAGGCGATTATTCCGCGCATACCATTGTTAATTCAAATTCCCAGCGCTCCATACAAGATACACGAGGAGTTTGAGAGTCCTGGTTCATATTGTTCCTCAAGCGCATGCTATTCATTGAGCAAAATTGATCAAGTTTTGCAATAAGAAAAAAATGTCAAAGAGAAATATGTCCGGATAAAATAATTTCAGCCTTTCTGTATCTAAAAATTGTACACATAACTCACAATACTGCAGAATATGCATATGTATTTCAATCATACAGTCTTCATTTGAATTAAGCAGATGATTGCTTAATGATTACAATATTATGTAGTATGTATTTCATTCTTTACATGCTTTTTAAAATGTACCATCATCGTGGACCGAGACACAAATTTATCCCCACAAACTTCACATTCGTATGGCCTTTCTCCAGTATGCAAACGTTTATGAATTGCCATTGGAGAAAACTGCGTAAATGTTTGCCCACAAATATCACATCTACAAAAATTGTATTAGTATCACCAAGTGTCTAAATATAACAATAAATCATACTTATACGGCCTCTCTCCGGTATGCGATCGCCGATGGCACCGAAGGGCATCTCTTCGAGCAAACGCTTTTCCACACATTTCGCATACATATGATTTCTCCCCGGTGTGCAACGTAGTATGCACTTTTAGATCGACACGTGCAAGAAACCCCTTACCACACACCTCGCATTTGAAAGGTTTGTCACCCGTGTGAATCCGTGTGTGCGTCTGCAAGTAACTTTTGCTAACAAACATTTTTCCGCAAAATGGACACGCGTATTTCCGATTATCCGCTCCGGTGTGGATCTTTTTGTGCGCTTTCAGGAGAGCGTTCGTAATAAAACTCCTGCGGCATATATCACAGGCATAAGGTTTAAGGCCAAGATGTCGGTTGGTGTGATCGAGAAGGGTTTGCTTCGTTTTAAAGCTTCTATCACAAGTTGTGCAAGGGAATGGTTTTACATCCGAGTGTACTCGTTGATGAACCATGAGATAACTTTTACACTGGAACCCTTTACCACATGTGGAGCAAGAAAACTCAAATTGGCCTGCAATACAAAATCTTGTAACAATTACACAAAAAATTGACATTAAAACTGTTTTTCGTGCCTGTATGAGTTGCTTCATGCTGTGCTAAACCAATTTTCGACCTAAATCCTTTATCGCAACTATTACATTTGTATGGTTGTTCTCCAGTATGTTTTCTCATGTGTTCTGTTAATTTATAGTTGGATTTATACTGTTTGCCACAGACATTGCATATTTTAGGCGTTGACGTTTTCCTTTTGCCAGGACCTTTTTTACGATCTGGTACCTCATCTTCTTTCTGTTCATTCAGTGGTAACGCGGCATCAGTCTCTTCCACTATATCCGGAGGTGTTAAATCCTCTGTTGGTGGTTCTATTGTATCATCCATATTATCTACTGTTTCACTATCTGCATCACTGTATTGCTCAGATTTAAGTGCTTCCCTAGATTTCACTTCAGATTCCACCACAAGATTTAGATGTGCTGCCAGCTCATCCTCACCTTCAACTTCAGAAGGCGTAGCTAAGATTGACACCTGCTTCTCATGGTGTGTAAAACTATCACTAATTGCATTGGTTGGGTGTGCAACCTGTGTATGAGTGTTAAGTGTGGTACATGATTCATGTAGCTCTTTTCTTCTTGCATTCTCCAATTCCTTATCAGCATTGAAATGCTCATCAATATGCTGCTGTAGTAAATGTTTGTCATCAAATGATTTCCCACAAGTTGTACAAAACATGTAAGAATTTAGAGTATCCAGATTATCATCATTTAAATGATTATGCATGAAGTGAGCTTCATTCATCATTAGTTTCTGAACTCCAAGACTCACTGCATAAGAATCAGGTTCATGCTCTACCATACTTTTCATTTGATGTATATTAGCATGTGACAAACTGATATCATCATGCAACATAGAAGCATGATGATATTCCATTGCACTATAACCATTTGAACTTCCTAAAATACTTTCTGAAGTATCAATGCTGTGATTTGAGAGTTCTTGATTAATATCATGTTGACTTAATTGGTCAAGAGGAACACTATGTTGTGCAAGAATAATCATGCTCTCTCTGTGGGAAAGCTGAGGCAATTCCATATCATTTACATGTGCTAGCCCATCATTGATAAGGCCATTCTGTTGAGAAATTACATGATCTAAGGCATGATCCAGCTTCATATGGGTGTGATGATTTCCACCGTGACTTGGAACTGGATGTGAATGTAACTGTTTAAACACTTCAATTAGGACACCTTCTGTCCTCAATGCCCTTTCTCGAAAGTCAAATAAGAGTTCAACTTTATACAGGCAGTTTTCACAAACTACTTTTGGCAAAGGATCTGTTTGTGATATCTAGAAAACAATAAATTACAGTGAATGTAAACAGACAGGTTATACAACTTATACTTACTTGTAGTGGCAGACAAGCCTCAATTTTCTTAAATATCTGTCTGTAGTTAGCTTCATTTGCAAATATGTTTAGTCCTTTAGGTGTTAATCCCGTTTTGGTTGCACACAGACGACATAAATCACCGTATCTTGCTGAAGGAGAGTCCACAACTAGTGCCATTTTGATTAATTTTAGGAGTACTTCCAAATCACTTATTTGTTTAGTTGGTTCAGTTTCCTTCGTATTTATCACAGATTAAACGTAACAATGTATTCAGTCTTCCATTAAAATACTGGTCTTTTACATTAGAATTTCTTTAATGATACTTGAAAGAAAGTTACTTCATTTCCCCAATTTAGAAGACCCCACAAGGCTCCCCACAAGAAACAAAAACAAGTCGATCCGGTTGTTGTGAATCGAAGGATCATACAAGTGCATGGATGACCAAAACGTTCGAGGAATGCCTGAATGGCTTGAAAAGTACATTTATTCAGCACCCTTAGAATATAGCATGAAATTCTCTAACTTGTATGCTTAAATTAACCAAATACTTTGTTTCAACTTCTTGTCTTTAATAATTGCATTTTGTTAATGTTATAAAACAGAAATAACAATCATCAAGTTGTATTTGAAAGAAGTATTTATATCAACTTTAATGCGTCTGCGCATAAAGAACAAACCACAAGAACAATTAAACAAGTTTTAAATTGTGAGTTTTACACTTGTAGGAATTCGACAAAGTGAAGTAAAGTAAATGCTTTGGTCCATTGTGCACATTAATTTTTATTACATTTTTAATTTAATGACTATTGCAACTTATTTCTTGTGCAGGAAAATGTGTTTATTTTAGAAACAATATACAAATGCTTTTAGAAATATAGCAAGTTCATTGTTACTTGTATAACAATAAATCGATTTTCTGAAATCAATAATGACAACAACAGAATTATATCCACACGTCACACGCGGAATGTTTGTATTGACCGTTTTGGTTGAAAGCAGTGATTCTTGCACAACGCGCGTAAGCACGACGAAAGAGAATTCCGTCAAAACCAATTTTAACAAAAAATTGAACTAAAATGCCGAAAGTGGTGGAACCAGATGAGGAAACTGCAGAAATGCAGGCACTTTTTAAGAAATCTAATCCACTTTACGACTTATCTAACGTTAAAGAGGACGAAAGTTTTAATCGAATTCTTTTAACTGCAGATCCGAACAGAAGAGTTGGAACTGCCAAACCTGGATCTGCAATGCGTCTAGGAACTTCAACTGGAGTAATATACAATATGTAGGCCAATATTTTTGTATCTTTGCAATTAGTTCCAGAGACAAAGCACGGCAATTTTAATTCCGGGTTCTGCATTTCGTCCTGGTACCCAATTTCGGCCCACAACTGGGTCCGAGGGTGTCAATCGCCCAATGACTGCGGTTCGTGGAGCTGGATATACTTCTCAAAAACAAATGTTTGATCCACTCAATCAAGCTGCAACTATTACGCCTGCATTAGAGATGCTTAAAGATGATTCGTACGTGTGTTTATCAATTTACAGAATGAAATTAAATATTGATGGTTGTAAACATTTTAGACCAGAAGAAAAAGTTCGCGTCGCAGAGCTTAAAATAATGCAACTTGTTGAAGAATCCTGCATTGCTAATTCAGAAGGAAACACTCGCAAAGCGTTAAGCAAAGCAAAAGAAGCGTCAAACAAAGAAAGAAGTTTGATTCGTATGCAGGAACAAGCAGGACTTGGAGAACATCACAACATGGATCTTACTTATTCTGTACTCTTTACATTAGCACATCAATACGCTGTTAATGAATTATACACTGAGGCGCTGAATACATATCAGTTAATTACAAAAAACCGCATGTTTTCTAATGCGCACCGTTTGAAAGTGAATATGGGAAACATTTTATATAAGCAGGAACAATTTCATAAAGCCATCAAGATGTATCGTATGGCATTAGATCAAGTGCCTTCCAGTCACAAAAATCTACGGATTAAAATAATGCATAACATTGCGATGGTTTTCATTAAAATGGCGCAATATGAAGAAGCCATTACAAGTCTCGAATACATAATGAGCGAACAAGCAAATCATCGCGCTGGTTTACATTTAGTCTTGTGTTGTCGCGCACTTGAAGATAAGGAAAGAATGCGTAATGCTTTTAGTATTCTACTTGCAATACCGTTAGAGTTAGAAGATGAAGAAAAGTATAGTTCAGACCAAGATAATCCTGAAGACATTTTGATTGCGGCAGCAATACGCAATGATGATTTGCATATTTACGAATTGAAACGTCGAACAGATGCAGAATATTGTATATTAACATCTGCAAAAATAATTGCACCGTTGGTTGAAGATACCTTCAGTGCTGGTATATCTTGTGAAGTAAAAGTTTGAAGTAAATTACATTTAAATTATTTTAGGGTATGATTGGTGTGTGGAAATAATAAAAGGCTCTGAATACGGTCGTCTTGCAGGTGAACTTGAAATAAATAAAGCGGTGATGTTTTTAAAACAAGGGCAATTGAACAATGCAATTGACACGTTGAAGGCGTTTGACAAGGAATCAAATATTGCTACCAGTGCTGCAACGAATCTAAGCTTTATCTATTACCTGGTAAAATTTTAAAAACTTAAACATGAGGAAAATTAATGTGATAATTTCTAGCAAGGCGATTACGACAACGCAGAAAAATACGGAGAAATTGTAAAACATTCCGATGGATATAACGCAGGAGGATTTGTTAATTTGGGAGCATGTGCCTTGGCTCGAAATAATCTAGAAGAAGCACGGAACTATTTTGTAAACGCCTTGGATTGTGATCCATCAAGTGTTGAAGCACTGTATAACCTTGGTTTGGTCCTCAAGAAGCAAGGAAATAACGAAGAAGCCCTAGAATGCTTCCAGAAATTCACGGGATCATTAGCGTTGTTGCCAGAAGTTACATATCAAATTGGTTGCCTCTTGGAACGTTTAGGTGATAATGAAGCAGCAGCTGAATCATTCCAGCAACTTTTGGGACTTGTTCCTTCTGATGCTAATGTTTTACAAAAGTTAGGAGAAATTTATGACCATGATGGAGACAAGCAACAAGCTCATCATTATCACATTGATGTAAGATTGGTTTTTAAACTTAAAGCTATTAACTTTTAAGCCAATTGTGTATGCCTTAGGCTTATAGATATTATCCTGCTGAGTTATCCGTCATTGATTGGCTTGGTTCCTATTATATTGAAATGCAAGTTGTTGAAAAAGCATTGAAATATTTCGAGAAAGCCGCTGTGATGCAACCAAACAATCCGAAATGGATGATGATGGTCGCTGGTTGTCATCGGCGCAGTGGTAATCTTCATAAAGCATTGACTCTCTACCAAGACATCCATAAACAGTTTGCCGATAATGTTGAATGCCTACAATTCCTTGTACGCTTATGCAGCGATCTTGGATTGCGTGAAGCTCAAGAATATGCTTTAGAATTAAAGAAAATCGAAAAGTCACGAGAAGTACGCGAACGTGTTGGGAGCAGCCGACCAGGATCACGTCGTTCTAATAGTGGACTTTCTTCACGAGCTGGTTCTGGATTTGCTTCTGTGCCAGAAAATGCAGTAGTGACCCCAGTTGGATCAGGACACCGCTCATTGAGAAGTTCCAAACTCATGAACATGCACTACAGTGCTGGTAGTGGCGATTCTGGTTTTGCACCGGGTCCTCAAGGTAATAGCTAGTACTTTGAAAGGTATACAAATATATTATAAATATTCACCACTGTTACATTTTCAGATTTTTCCTACAGCGATCCACTTGGGCCAATGCCTGTAAGACCTCGAACTGGTGCGGGCAAACCAGTAGACTTTGATGATTTTGGTGATGAACAAATCGGGGATGATTTGTTACCAGAGTAATTACCAATAGAGCAACGAATTGTAAGCAATTCGTTTGTTAGGTCCATGAAAAAGCTTTACAATCACACAAACATGATAGTTATAGTAAAATAATGCAAATAATGTTAATAAAATAAAAGTATTATGTGTTTTCAGTATATCTTCCTAACACAATTGCGCGGAGTAAAGGTGGTACATCCTTTGGGTCTTGCAGAACATCCACTAGCATTTTTTCAATGTTTCTCATAATTGCTACCTTTTGATGTCCTTTTAGTGGATACGTTACTGAACCATTTGGTCTTGCTTTATACCAAAAATTAACCGTCACTGTGGGTCCACAATTAAGTAGAGATTCAATATGATGCCACCAATATATCGGAATGTATAGAACGTCCCCAGGTTCAATTACTGTCTCCCATCCTTTAAGTTCTTTAAATTTGGGAAATCGCATATGATCTGGTTTATCAAAGTCTACCATGCTTTGTCTGTCATGAGGGTGAAATACAGGATGTGGATATAAGCATTCAAACTGTTCTGGTGAGAATAATATGCATCTTTTGTGACCATAGACTTGAGCAAATAAATTTTGTTGTTCATCGTAATGGCAAGGAGAGACATTGCCTTCCATGCCAACCAGCAGAAGATTAGATGTTAAGGCACCCCAATTATGTTTAGATTGGATAGCATTGCAGAATTGCCAGTCAAAATTTAGAAAATCTCTAACTATTTCAGGCCCAAGACTGTTGTTTAAACATTCTTGCAAGTACAATCTAAATTATAACATGTTCAGTATATTATAGTAAATGTTAATAATTAATAGAAATTAGTATTGCTTTACCTCTTTTTGCCATTATGATTCTCTGATAATTGCCTTATAAACTCTGAAAACTTCATTGTCAATTTTTCTGTTGGTGGAGCAAATTCACCATTTAATTTAGGTATCTTCTTTTCATCATAATACTTAAATTTATGATTGTTTGATTGGAATACTGTAAATTCTGAAGAACCAATGTTTTGTTCCAAGTAGTTGAGATCCCATTTCATAGCTGATGCAACTAATTTGGAGCCTGTGATGACAATTGGTTTCTAGAATAGATAATATTGTTGTAATTATTTTGTAAATATTGCTATCAAAGTACATACATTTTCACTGAAGTAATCATCTATTTTAGGATCATTATTTTCTAGTCTTGGAATTTGTTCTAGCTGTAAGTTGTATGTTCGTAGATTGCTTGAGTTCCATGCCTTGTTGCATTTAGCCATAGTATCTTGATACACCATAAAATATTATAAAACTTAATTTATTCAAATCATTCTAAATTACGCTTTTACTTCTTCAGTTCATATGGGATTTGTGTTGCGCGTAGTTAAAAAACAAAGGAAAACAGACTTTTCTAACCTGAGAAATATTACTGCTAGGGAATCCAGACAGTTTCTGCTTTGATGTTTCAAAACAAGAGCAGCAAGAGCAGTATACTTGCCATCTTTAATTTGATATACGTACGGAGAACTATCAAAGTTTTTATTGCAATAATAATAATCTTTTTTATAAAAAAAAAAAGCTCGAAGTTTGATCAAGACTGTAATAATTAAGGTTATCAATACCAGCGCCGATTATTGCTCGGTTTTGCATCATTTTATCATTTTAATTAAAGGAAACGTCGGAGAAATCATTGATGTTGCATATTGAATTAGTTGAATTAGGTTATTACATCCATGTGTTGCTATTTATTAATTCTTGGTGCTCAATAATGTTTGATGAAACATAAACAGTCTTCAATTCAGCCAATTTTTGACATTTAATCAACAATGGAAGGTAAATCAATAAAATGTCTTACGGAAAAAGTTTTTATGATAGTATTGCACTTTCAGGAGCTCTTATGGTAGAAGTTACTATCTTGGTGTTCCTCATTATTCTAGTCAGAGTATTCTACCTCATTCACAAAATAACAACCGGACACACCAAAATTTATTCCAAGCGAACTCTTCCAGCTAAAACACTAATATGCATTGGATCAGGTGGACACACTACTGAAATGTTAAGCTTAATACAATTATTAGATTTTAAGAAGTACAGCCCAAGACATTATATGATAGCTTCTTCAGATTCTACTAGCATTAGCAAGGTAAATAATTTTGAAGATAATGTAAACCAGGGAATGTATTTTGTGAACCAAATACCTAGAAGTAGGAAGGTGCATCAAAGCTACTTGAGTTCAATATTTACTACAATATATGCCACATTATATTCTATACCTACTATTCTCAGGTTGAGGCCAGAACTAATTATTTGTAATGGCCCAGGTACATGCATTCCAATTTGCATTGTGGCATTTATAATGAAAGTTGCATTTTTATGTAACACAAAGATTGTGTTTATTGAGAGTTTCTGCAGAACTCAAACTTTTTCTTTGACTGGGAAGATTTTAATATATTTGGCTGATAATATTTTAGTTCAATGGCCTTCTTTGAAGAGGAAGTTGAAGAGGTCTGATTACATTGGCCAATTAATGTGAAATGTGTATTTTTTGAATTTGCTTATTTTAATAAATTGTGCGATTTTTGTGACTAAAATAATGTTTACTAACTTAACTAGGTCGGCAATCAGTTTATTTGCGCTGTGTGATTTATTATCCCATGGATAATCTTAATGTTCCATTAAACACGTTGTTACTTTCTAGCACAGCGCTGACGCCGTAGGTAAAACAGAGTCAATACGTATGGTGGGACGCAAGTGTGGTGAAGACCTCTTACGTTTATATACAACTACTAGATATATTTTAATATTCCTAGAAATCTGGAAAACAAAGAGTAATCTACAAAATTGTGGACAACTGCAAAAGCAGCAAAATCTGCGCTACTTTTTATCCTGCTATTGAAAGAGGTATACCTGCTTCGAACGTAGAGGCCCACACCTGGCGAGCGTTCCACATACACCCAAATACTATTTCCTTCTCAGTTTTACTCACAGGCTTCAGATATTCCAAACTATTAAGTGGAACATTAAAAACGCATATAAAATTACACCATAAAAACTTAATCTGCAAAAATTAATTCATTTAAACAAATTTCTAGTTCTATAATAATTAATAACTAGTTTTTTTTTTCAAATTACTATCGCACAGCATGTTTAGACCTATTTTAGTTAATTTATTTAGTTTATCCCGTTTGTTGCTATATTCAATATACGCACATGCATACGATCATCACAGCACCTTCAATCATTTAAAGGGACTGACTACCTCCCGGTAGCGGATTATCAAAAGATAATGCAAGATTGCGAGTTGATTGAAGATTAACTGCTGCTGTTCTGTATTCCACGAGATTTATGTGGTCAATGGTGCCGTGCAAAGTTCTAGACCGATTCAACATAGGTAATCCATCAATAAATAGTGTGAATATCCACCCCTTCTCAATCATGGTGGACCATCCTACAAGTCCAACATCTTATACGCATTGGAAGAGGCCTGCAGCTACGTGAACAGTAACACCTGCATGGCCACTTGCTTGTTTACATTTTTAATTCCATATTATCTTATGCGATGCATTGAGCTCAGAGAAGGTCTGTATTATGTGGCTCTCCATTCCTGAGTGGTATTTGAATGATTCAAAATTGATTTATGTTGGTAGTGGAACTGGACTGTAGCATTCACCAGTATATCAGGGACATAGCAAATCTTAAAGGTGATCATTTACTACTACTAGACATATATAAGCACGCCACATAGAAAGAAATAAGAAACATAATACTTTTACAATCACATGGTCCCCGCTGCGTTGCCCGCTAGGACTGCTTGTAATGGGCCTGGGACAGCTTAGTACCTCCTTTCCATGGTCAAATCTGAAACAGAAAGTAGAATCTTAAAGTGATTGTTGTTGGTTGTAAACATAGATTTCCTTCTCCCTAATGGAATCTGAAATAGAAAGTAGTGCTGGACTTGGGCTGCTGGTCTAGTTTTCAGGGAAGCTGTAATCCAAAGCAGATCAAGTTAATACTATCTAATAATTCCGATCAATCTCAATTGCTTTTCGTTCTTTACTTCCTAGTACCACAAATGTGCTAAAACTCACATAAACTGCAAATTTGATATTTTGTAAACAATCTTTAGGGTTATGTCTTCTTGTGGTGCTGATATTGTAATTAATCGTTCTGCCAGAAAATTATACAAGTCCTAGAATTGTAAGAATAAATATTTACTAAATAAAATTAAACGTTTAGATGTTGAATTCTGTTTTGTCTCTTAGAAAAAGGAAGAAAACAGCTTGGTTTACCAGATAAGCACAAAGCGAGGAAAATGATCGATCTAAAGATAGACCAACTTTACATACTACTAGACCTTCATTTAGATGAATTATTTAACAAACTACAAGATAAATAACAAAACCACTGCAAATATATCCAGAAAGTGAGTGTTTTGAACATGATTTTGTAATTAGTTTGTGGGAAGGGGTTAACTGCCCCTAAAAGGTAAAGATAAAAAGGATGGAACAAGTCTATACCCAATAAGATTCCATGTGGAAGATCATAAGTAGTTTTCTTAGTTCCACTATGTTTCTTATTCATCGACGTTGACTTTGCTTTCTTGCACCCTAGAGAAGGCAAGAAATGAGTTCTAGTGTGTGAGTGACACTCTTATCAACTTCAGGTGTAAATTCAGAAACGTACGATTACCCTACTTGATAATGACAGCTTAAACGTAAAGAATCTTTTCAGACAGTAAGTATGTACTTTCAAACCGAACTAACATAGATTTATATTAAAACAATGTTCTCACCTGTTATTCATGTAGTATTAGCGCTTATTTGTTTCGATTGCCTGCAACTCTCCTTACTCTGATTTTGGAACTTGTTGCTGTAGATGTGCTCCTCCGCCTCCCGCGATAGGCAGTCACTTGGAAGCCGACGGCACGCCAAAATGACTGATACTGAAACAAAACTTGTGTAAATTGATAGACAACTAATAGATAATGGTTGGTGTTGAGTGTATTTATCAGATGAAATATTTGCTTGCATTGCGAGTAACATACGTTTGTTTTTTTTTGATATTTAGATAAGTTGACGGAGAAAGCAGGTGATAGAAGTTGATTTAAAATGAAACGGAAGGAAGGAGATCCTATATTGCATATTTATACTAGGTACAGTATAACTGCAATAACGTAGGAAAATTTGTGCTTTCCAATTGGAATTAATATTGTATTCTGTTGTTTTAGAATTGGAGTGTGCATACACATTTGTAATATGTTCTCCAACCAACCGCGACGTAAAAAATTGCAGCATAGTAACACGCAGAAATTGGAGTTGGATTGAATGTGACTCAACTTTATACCTGCATTGGAGCAGCTCAAAAAGGGTCGATGAAGACAATATTCACAATTCTATAAATAGAAAACTCATGAATTAATTCGCAGTGTTAGTCATACTGAATATGTATGTGTAGAACATTCAGGTTCACTGGCTCTGTGTGCAGTTGCTAGGTGCCAAGCTGAAATGTAACGAATTTGTGTGGCGAAATTGGAATTGAGTCAGTCTCAATGTTGCAATCATGCTGCAAACTTCTAGTATCTTCAGACAGTAGAGAATGGGCTGGTTTACAATAGTGAGTATTTTGTCTGAGACAACTTCAAGTTGTGATTGATTATGATGAAAATTGTAATAGTTTCCTTGGTTCATGCATACTACCTGAGTTAGAAGGTCAACTAAAAATCCAGCGTAAATATAAAGCCCAACCAAAGCATGTTTACCCTTGAAAGGACGTCCAATAAACACGCATTTGCAAGCTGAAGGATAGAGACACACAGATCATGCAACCATTTGGCTATGAAGAAAGATAAAATGTGAATATCAGGTGCAGTTGCGTGCAGGAATATAAAATATGAACAACTTGGGTATTACAACCAGCCAATAACAACACGCACAATAAAACCTTGGATAAGCTGATTATTGGATCAACGCCCCGACAGGATAAAACAATATATAAACAACTAGAACTGGATTTAGATGTAAACATACTGCTTAGCCAATGGGTGTACTTTTGAAAGAATGTTCAAGTACAACTAAAATGGTAGAAAAGCAAATGGTCAGTTGTTGCTTGAAGCACTCCAGGAGTGAAGGAAATTATAATAAGCCAACATGTTAAAACATCAATTAAGGTATTAATTAGAAATAACTAATAAGCTGATTGTTTTTCAATATCTTCTTGGTTTTTAGAGGATGACGGCGACATTATACTAAAAATGGATGCCCAATAAACCCTCCTCAGTATTTAACTACCTGGGCATGTGAAGGGTAGACCTAAAGCAGGCCCCCTTCCAACGGAAAACACCCCTATAAAGCATAAAACATCGCAAAGCAACTGAAACCCACTGTAGTATGACGTTTACTGCACCACAGATAAACAGCATGTGTTATTCTCATTAAGCAGATTACTAATGGCCACCTAATGAACATGGTGATGATAGTTAAGTGGGAGAAACCAACCAGTTTTATTACTAGCAACCATCATTCTCAATTGTAAACACCAGTTGTCCTTGATACGAAATATGAGGCACTCAACCGTTACTACTAGCCAATAACAACGGATACAATGAAACCATAGATAAACTGATTACTGAAACTACGCCTCCAAATGCTACACAGGATAATGTAAAGAATCCCTAGCTAAAAACGGATTTTATTTACAAACGGTTTGGAAAAATTTAACTTTTATACTTGTAAAACTCTAATTGAACCACAAACAATAATGGAATATGACCTTTTGATAGTGCATGAGGTGAAATTTTTACAATTTGCTAAGTTTAATATTGCAAATGAGAAGAAAATTATTGTTGTCGTCTTTTATGTTATTGTATATGCGAATTGGAATTTTGCGTTCGAATCAAATATAACAAATTAAAAGTGTGATTACATATGTGAACATTAAGAATGTTCAACAATGTTTCCCTTATTATTATGTATGCAATGTTTGAATCTGTCTCTTCCTGTCTCTGACCAATTCCAATCAAGACTGTCGTTTGTTTTCAAACTGCAACAATTGCAAATTTACGTTATCATCACTTTGTTCATTTCTTCGCCAAAAAAGTGTAAGAAATCATCCTTTGTCCTATCTATAACATACATCTATCAAAAGAGAAGACTTTAAACTATAAATACAACCATTATCTTCAGTCTCACTTAGATCTGCGATGAGTTGCCTGCATAAATTAATAAAATTGAGTGATTTTATGAGATTACGTGCAGATTACGTGTTGTCAGAACCAAGAACATTTTTAGAGTAGAGGAATAGATTTAAGCGCAAAATAAACTTGAATAGGTGTAATTCATATTGCAGTGTGAGTTTTCATATCGTGATAGCATTTTATTAGATAATTCTTTAAAATAAGTTAGTTCGGTTCTTGTTATTTTTTGAATTTAACAACCACACTTAGGGTGTTCGGTTCATAAAAAATATTAGGTTGGTTTTTTGTAAGTTGGCAACTGCTTAGCGCTCAGAGCTCTGCTTCGGCCTTTACGTCCGCGACTCTCTTAGGGTACGGATGTATTCGCGTTATCTCAGTAAGTGAAATTAGAGTCGCCAATTGAAAAGTCAGTAATTAGAGTAAAAAGTGTCTTAAATTAAAGTGCATCACGTCCGCGAGTATGTTAGTGGTAAGTTAAACATATTGTTCTATATGCGTCTAGTGAATTTTCGCGAAAAAATGGGGCAAATGGGTAGCGTCCCTTATAGCATTATGGCGTGGGAGCATAAAACGAGATTGGAACGTTCAGCCAAATATTTCATAACGGCA